>PVJN01021109.1:0-34961 GCA_004026805.1 Lasiurus borealis
TCCCAGGTTCGATTCCGGTCAAGGGCACGTACCTTAGTTGCAGGCACATCTCCAGTAGCAGGTGTGCAGGAGGTGGCTGATCAATGTTTCGCTCTCATCGGTGTTTCTAGCTCTCTATCTCTCTCCCTTCCTCTCTGTAAAAAATCAATAAAAAAATATTTTTAGAAAATAATTTTTTAAAAAAAGGAGAGGATTATGACAATGCGCTTTAACAGGCACATCCTTCCGAGAGACAGCAAAGGGGACTCGGTCTCTTGAGGCACAGGAAAGCGACAATCAGGGAACAACATACAGAAGGAGGAGGAGGAGGAGCTTTCGGACAGAACTCTTCCTCCCTGCACACATACCTTTAGTTTTCCATTCTATTACAGCAAAGGCTTAGATGCGTCTAGAAACGAAATAGTACCGGGGAGGGCGGGTGGGTGGGTGAGAGGCAATCAACCAGAGACCTCATGTGCATATATGCATAGCCCATGGACACGACCAATAGGATGGGGAAGGTGCAGGGGGGGAACGGGGCCCGGGGGTGGGAGGAGAGGGGGGTACTGTAATGCTTTCAGCAAGAAAAACCTAATAAATAAATAAAAACAGAACAGCACAAGCTGCTGCATGTAGGCAAGAAGGCCCAGGTGTGAGAATGCGGTGAGTCAGAGGCACGGGCTCGCCGAGCGGGCTCCAACAGACGCTCCTTTGAACTCCAGAGTCATGATCAGACGAGCACCCGAAGGCACGGTCGGTCGGGCAGGGACTAACAGGGAAAGTCGTGTCACTTTTACACGCAGGAAGGAAGAGCGTGACACGGTGGCTTTTGCAGACTTCTTGAGCGTGTGGCTGCCCGCTTGCTCCGCATCAGTATTTGCCAGCTTTTTCCCGACTGTGACTCTGGTGGGGTCTGTCCCCGCACTCTTTCCCTGCCCCCTCTGACAGTCCCAGGTGCCCTCAGGACCCAGGCACGAACATCCACCCATCAGTCCACACGGTCCTCCCCACGGCAACGTGGGGGAATTACCATTTCTCAGGCAGAGAAAGACAAGTGCCGGACGATGTCGCTTACAGGTGGGTCTAAATGAACAAGTGACACAGAAACAGACTCATAGAGACAAAGAACCAAGTTGCCAGAGGATTGGGGGGCTGGTTGAAACGCTGGGGGGACTGCAGAGTGAACCTGTAACCAAGGCAGGTGCCCTCGATGGGACCGCAGGCTGACACCCTCTCCACTGAGCCAGACCCGCTCGGGCTCTCTGGACTTTTCACAGATGCGGCTCCGGGGAGGTTATGTGATGTACAGTATGCGCCTCCCGTTACATTGTGTTGTAGAGGGCTCCCTGGACCCTCGCTGTGCACCTGACAGCGCGTCTGCAGGCCCCCTCCTCTGGCCACTCCCCCCCTGAGGGCTGTGAGCCCCATCAGGCCTGGTTCCGTGTTCTGCTTTCCATTCTCCCTTCCTCGCACCGCGCCTGGCAGACCGGACAAAGGGTGTGGCACAGTTAATCATTATGTTAATTTTCAAATATGTTTTTATTGATTTCAGAGAGGAAGGGAGAGGGAGAAACATCGATGATGAGAGAGAATCACTGATCAGCTGCCTCCTGCACGCCCCCTCCTGGCAATGGAGCCTGCAACCTGGGCATGTGCCCCCAGGTGTAATTGAACCCGGGACCCTTCAGTCCACAGGCCGACATTCTATCCACTGAGCCAAACCGGCTAGAGCAGTGGTCGGCAAACTGTGGCTCGAGAGCCCCATGTGGCTCTTTGGCCCCTTGAGTGTGGCTCGTCCACAAAATACCACAGCCTGGGAGTGTCTTTTTTGAAGAAGTGGCGTTAGAAGAAGTTTAAGTTTAAAAAATTTGGCTCTCCAAAGAAATTTCCATCGTTGTCCTGTTGATCTTTGGCTCTGTTGACTAATGAGTTTGCTGACTACTGGGCTAGGGCATTCTGATTTTTTTGGTTGTTCTTGTTGTTTTAATTTTTAATATATTTTATTGATTTTTCACAGCGAGGAAGGAAGAGATATAGAGAGTTAGAAACATCGATGAAAGAGAGACATAGATCAGCTGCCTCCTGCATGCTTCCTACTGGGGATGTGCCCGCAACCAAGGTACATGCCTTTGACCAGAATCGAACCTGGGACCTTTCAGTCCGCAGGCTGACGCTCTATCCACTGAGCCAAAACGGTCTTGGCAGCACATGTTTTTTTTAATGTTCCTTCTTCTATCCGAACGATTCCGTCCCACCTGGAATGCACCCTCCCGGTGCCTCCCCTGCGCTCGAGCTAATCATCGGGCTGACAATGTAACAGCCACTGGCACTTTGCGGCTGCAGAGGTGAGTGGAAAAGGACACTCTGACTTTTGTCTTTCATTTTCTCCTCTTCCGCTAAAAAAGCAAGATGTTGGTGGACGGATAATGTCAAACCTTAGTAACCCTGGAAATGAGGCCGTTTCATTACTTATTCTCGCAGAGAGCACCCAGACAGCCTGGAGCTCCCGAAAATAGCAGCCTGTGAATCACCGGTGAATGCCTACATCTGAGAACCGTGATGCTGATTAGCACACGTTCCAAAGCCCCTGGGCGGCCCAGGCACATCACGGGAGCTCTCTCTCTCTCTCTCTCTCTCTCTCTCCCGTTTATTCTTGCCTTTCTGTCCTGCCAAGTACCCGAGGCTCCGTCTCAACAAGTATTGAAACCTTGGAGAGGTACTTCCCATCGCTGTTCTTATCACATGCCCTTCTCCACAAATAGCCTTTTTTTTTGCTAAGTCACCCGCTGTATCGCTTTAATAGGCAGAATAATGGCCCCCACAGCTGTGTCCAGCCTAATCCCCGGGACCTGCGAAGGTGGCAGGTGGCAAAGGGGGATTAAGGTGGCAGGTGGAATGAAGGTTGCTGATGAGCCGGCTTAAGACCAGGAAATGAATCTGGATTGTCCAGGTGAGCCCCGTGTGCCCACAAGGGTCCTTCTAAGGGAGAGAGTCGGGAGGGAGGGTCATCGTCAGGCGGGATGGGAGCAGGGCCCCACCGGCCAGGCTGGCGTTGCGGGTGGACGGGGCGGCGAGCCAGGACTTACGCCGAGAAGCCACCGCCGGAAAAGGCAAGGAAACAGTCCCTCGAATGCTCTGACCTCGGCCCAGGGAGGCCCGTTGTAGATCTGACTTCCAGGACATAAGACAGTAGATCTGAGTTGTTTGTTTTAACCCATAGAGTTGCTGCCACTCGTTACAGTAGCCATCTGGGACAAATACAACAGCTGTTTACAAAAGCTGGGGAGAAAAAAGTTTTATTTTACTGCTTAAAAACGCCAGTCTGAACTGAGCAATTCCTGAAATTAAAGGGGTTAACTTGCCGAAACCAGTTTGGCTCAGTGGATAGAGAGTGTCGGGCTGAGGACTGAAAGGTCCCAGGTTCGATTCCCATCAAGGGCATGTACATTGGTTGCGGGCACATCCTCAGTAGGGGGCGTGCAGGAGGCGGCTGATCCATATCTCTCTCTCATCGATGTTTCTGGCTTTCTATCCCTTTCTCTTCCTCTCTGTGAAAAATCAATAAAATATATTAAAAATAAATAAAAATAAAGGGGTTAATTCTCCACTCTCCCACCCCACCCCCTTTTCAGGTACTGCTCCTCAAGCAGGGACTTTGGCCACCACGAGGGGTGTCAGGACCCAGGAGGCTTAAAGGTAATTTAGTACATTCTCAAAAGCTATCTTCTCAACATCGTTTCCAAACTGAATAATCATGTCGATGATACCACGTGATTGAGATATGGGTCTCTTCTTTCAGTGAACAATTTCAAACTTAATTTACTGTATCAGTTTATCTTAAAACAAAACAAAACTGGAGGATATTTCTTGTCCAGAATAGCCCTGTATCTGGTCCAATGACACAAACCACTTCACATGTTGTCAGCTGTTGCTGTTCAAGGCACCTGGAGTGCTTTGAAGGAGGAACTGGTGTCCTCTTCACCTCATTCACCTGCCTTCCTTTCTGCCTGCTGCCCTGTTCGCCTCCCCTGGACGGGACAGGCAAGAAGGGAAGGCCTAAAAGAAGATTTGATCCCTGTGTCTGTCTCCCTGTTTTTTAAATATATTTTATAAAATGACTTCAGAGAGGGAGGGAGAGGGGAAGAAACATCAATGATGAGGGAGAATCATGGATTGGCCACTTCCCGCATGCCCCATACTGGGGATCGAGCCGCAACCCGTGCGTATGCTCTGACCGGGAATTAAACCGTGGCCTCCTGGTTCACAGGTCAACGCTTAACCACTGAGTCGTGCCAGCCGGGCTCTGTCTCCCTATTAGTGAAGGTTTTGTTACTTCCAATTTAGCGAGAGTTCGTCTGGCCAAAACCACAAGCCAGAACGAATTATCCGTAACAAGGGGCAATCATGCTTAGAAAATAAATCAACAGTAAAGTTTTTCCTAAGCTGGAGCTGTTTATTAAATGCTAACCATCACGTTGGTTGTAAAGAGCAAACAGAATTACACAGATGGTTCATATACCGTAAACATGTGCATTCTTTACGTGTACGTAAAGACACTTGTTTCTAGCATGAATCACGGATTCCCGGTGGTGGTTTCCTTCCTATGTGCCTCTGAGGCTGTCAGAGGAGCACTAAAGAGCCACGTGTGGCCTTTGGGGAGGGAGCTGGCCACGCCCACTCCGTGAATTTCTATCCCTTGTTCGCGCAGCTGGAACACAAATCGATACCCCACATTTTACCCTCAAACACCACCCCCTGCCCCCCGCCAGGACGTCTGCATCTGCTGAACATGGTTATGCGGCTGAGACTGGAAGATCCCACGCTGTGAAAGTGTTCGTGTTGCCACATTCCCTGCACATTCTGCAGCCGGAGCTAACGGGATCGCATAGAATTCACGCTCCGGA
Source organism: Lasiurus borealis (assembly GCA_004026805.1). Classification (NCBI taxonomy): domain Eukaryota; kingdom Metazoa; phylum Chordata; class Mammalia; order Chiroptera; family Vespertilionidae; genus Lasiurus; species Lasiurus borealis. The sequence continues at coordinate 4,884 of PVJN01021109.1, forward strand.
CGAGCTCGTTCTGACACTCAACGCCTGCGTTCTGCAGCGCGACCTCAACATGCCGGGCCGCTTTCTGCCGTTGGCCCTGAGCGATACCACAACACGCTTTGAGAGCAGTTCCCCCAAAGTGTGCAGGCTGTTTCCAGATTTAGATGCAACTGCACAGAGACCCTAGCGTGTGCGCTGGAGGAAGTTTCTCAACCCCGGGCGGCCTGAGCAGCTGTTTCAAGCACCTCCTGCACCACATGTGTGATCCATGTACATGATTCACCCCGATCTTTGCAGCACCAGCCAGCACTGGGAGGAGCTGGTCATGTAACTCAGAGCCTGACTGTAACATGTCAGCATGAGCCGGAGGAGGGAGTCCCTCAAGGAACAGCAGCAAGTTGATTATCAATGAGGTTGGAGGTGAAGGTGTTATTTGGCGAAGGGCCTTAAAATAGGGTCCACAGGCAAGGAGTTTCTGTGGAACTGTGGGATCGCAGCATCGAAAGAGTGCCTCTCTGGGAAGGGAATAAACACGCCAAGAGTGGGTGAGTCAGAAGCACATGAGTTGTAAGAGGCCACATTGGGCAACGCTGCTTAATGCCATCACATGATCCGCCCTGAGGCCCACATTTAATTAAAAGAAGGAGCGGGGCCGGGAGCAGCCAGAAGAGGCTGCTGTTCTTCGCAGATGGAGCCGGAGGAGCTGGGAGCTGAGGCTTGAGCGCGGGGTCCCCGAGAGCACGCACGGTCGGTCAGCATGGAGTGTGTCTACTGCTTCCTGGGGTGTCTGCTGCTGGCTGCGGGGCTGCCCCTCGACGCCGCCAAACGTGAGCGACCCTCCGTGTCCGTGTTTCACCCGTTCATTCCCTGGCGAGGGGCTGGCGTGCCGGGCTGTCTGGGGAGAAATGTGGTCCACGCTCAACCCTTTCTTCTGGAAACCACTGGGGGGGTTGGAACCGCAGCAGACTGCCTCCAGCTCCAGCCTTCGCTTCAGGCTCGCAGACACTAATAACCGTGCAGCCTCTCTCTGATGGGGCTTTTTTCTTCTCTCTCCCACCATAGCTGGGACCTGCTGTCTTGCCAGATGGGGGAGGGCCGGGGTGCGGGAGGAACAGTCTCTGTCCTGAGAACAGAGTGATGCTCCCCCCTGAACTTGGGTTTCGATCTGGTAGGGTAGGCAGGGCGCTCTTAGCAACCCCAACCCAGAAGCGCACCCCGCTGGGATTTCTTCCCGAGCGGTGGGATCGCCAGGCCTCTGTCCCGGTGGAAGCCCAGGCCTCTATTCCGGTTCGCACGGCAGGCTGGCAACTTGTTAACAATGCCCATGCCGGGTCCCTGAAACGAGTCTTTGGAGGTGGGTCAGAGCACCCTTGTTTAAAAAGCTCTGCCCTAGCCGTCTTGGCTCAATGGATGGAGCATCGGCCTGTGGACCCAAGGGTCCCGGGTTCGATTCCGGTCAAGGGCATGTACCTTAGCTGTAGGCTCCTGCCCTGGCCTGGGCCCAGGTCAGAGGCGTGCAGGAGGCAACCAATGGACTTCGATGTTTCTCTCGGTCTTCCCCTCTCTCTTCCACTCTCTCTAACAATCAGTGGGAAAATACCCTCGGGGGAGGATGGAGAAAACCACAACCTAAAGAGCTCCTCTGGGGAGTGGAATGCCAAGCCGCATTGGAGCCGCGGAGGCCAGAGGCAGCCCCCTTGTCCAGTGCAGGGGTGGGTGGCGTTGGCGCCCGCGTTCCAGCCGCTGGAGTGGAGCAGGAATAGAGTGGGCATCACCCCGAGAGCCACTACCTGGCTCCTAAGGTCTCACTGGACGAGAAGTCGGGATCCCCGTTCTGCTGGTGACTTCCCGGGGCCCAGGGGAGGGAGGCGCCGAGAGGGGACCGCATCTGCGTCCTGGGCAGCCTGTGTGCTGGGTGCTGGCTGCTTCCCTCTGTCACTCAGGTCATCCCCACTGCCCCTCAGCACCTTCGTGGGCAGCCGGCCTCGCCCAGGCCACAGGTGGGGACACCAGGACCCGGCCTGCCGCGCCCCTGCTCGGCCTGAGGGAGCAGCATCTTGGACCCTTGGCCCAGGGGCCTGCGCACACCTCCTTCCCGCCTCCCCCTTGCTGGAGAGAAGTGTCTGTAGTTAGGTTGTCCTCGCAGAGGGGGGAAGGGGAGAGAGGAAGGCACAGGCGACTTGATGGTGGTTGGTATCACTGGGGGAGATTGACCTCCAATCCCATTGGTTGTAAGGGTCAGCTGTGTCTACGTGTCCCTGGGGCTGGGAGGCCCAGGCGGGGCGGGCTGTGAGAAGGGGGCGCTAGGGGTGCAGGAGCCCCGAGGTGGGAGCAGGGAGCCACATCTGGGGGGAAAAGGAGGGAAGTGGCCAGAGGCATGTCCAGTTCTGTTCGGGTGCAGGGTGTGGGGAGACCCCGCCCCGCCCTCTCCTGGGGCTGGGCCCGGGGCTTTGACCAGGGATGGGCAGGTGCCAGGGTTGGAGAGCTCGGGCTTGTGCACAGCGGGGAGTCTGGCCTCGTGATGATCCCGTTTCCCGGGCCAGGAAACAGGCCACAGAGAGGGCAAGAAACCGGCCCCGGCCACACAGCGGTGAGAGGAAGAAGCCGCTGTCCTTCCTGCGGTTGCCCAGCCGTGGGCACCCAGCCAGCCCCGGGCAGGTGCAGTGACTTAGCTGCATGCCGCTTTCATTTCCTCCTTTGCCAAACCGGGAATAGGGGTTCTTGGAAGATCAGCCAATGACAGGGGCTTGGAGCGGGAGACCTCAGGTAGCGATTGTCTTCCTGCACCAACCTCCTGGGTGACTCCCCCGAGTCCACCGTCCCGGAGGGGAGAGACCGAGGACTGGCGCTCCGTGGAGGCTGGAGCCCATTTCTAGCCTCCTTCCCCCGACACCCCTTCGCTTTGCTCAGTAAACAGATTCGGGGGGCTGGATCTCCCCGCTGATTGGAGAGGAGCCCCAGCCCATTAGGCCACGTTACAAAGCCCTGACGCTCCTGGCTCCTCCTGGCCCTAAACCAGAGGCTCTGGCCACAGGCAACGGGACGGGAAGGATTCACAGCGTCTCACACACCCAGGGATCCTTTCCGCTGTCCAATCACAGCCCAGGGGGGAAGGAATAAGAGGAAGGTGCCGACAAGCTAGTTAAGGATCAGCCCAGCCGCAGGTGGTGAGGGGCGAGCAGGGAGGCCAAAGAGCCCACAGGAAAGTCAGGGCTGGGCTGGGGTGACTCCATTGACCTTCACACATAGCCCCACCCCCAGAACACCCCTCTTTTCCCCCTTCCAGTCTGCCTACTATTGGGTGTTGTTTTTTCCTTCTACTTTTAATTCTGCGGTCATTGTAGATTCATATACAGTTGTAAGAAATGCTACAACCCAGACGGGTGTGACTCAGCGGTTGAGCATCAACCCAGGAACCAAGAGGTCACCGGTTTGATTTCCGGTCAGGGCATATGCCCAGGTTGTGGGCTTGATCCCCAGTATAGGGTGTGCAGGAGGCAGCCAACAATGATTCTCTCTCATCATTACTGTTTCTATCTCTGAAATCAAAAGTATATTTTATTTTTTTAATTTAATAAATCTTTATTGTTCTGATTATTACAATTGTTCCTCTTCTCCCCCCAATAGCTCCCAACCCACCCTCTGCCCTTACCTCCCCCAAATTGTTCTCATCCATAGGTGTACGATTTTTGTCCAGTTTCTCTCCTCACCCCCCTCACTTCTTTCCCCCTGAGAATTGTCAGTCTACTCACTTTCTATGCCCCTGATTCTATTATATTCACCAGTTTATTCTGTTCATCAGATTCTTAATTCACTTGATTTTTAGATTCACTTGTTGATAGATATGACCTCCCAGTATTTGTTGTTCCTAATTTTTTTCTTTACCTTTTTCTTCTTCCTCTTGTTAAAGAGTACTTTTCAGCATTTCATAAAATACTGGTTTGGTGTAAATGAAGTCCTTTAGCTTTTTCTTATCTGTGAAGCTCTTTATCTGACCTTCAATTCTGAATGATAGCTTAGCTGGGTAGAGTAATCTTGGTTGTAGGTCCTGAGTTGGTAGAGTAGCTTTGTGTGCTATGTGTCTTTTATGGCCCAGTAGCTCCACCTCCCCAGTTACATGAGGAGGACTGTGTGTACAGCTTTGTTGTAGTTAAGTCTTGATTGTTGTTGGTATCACTGGGGAGTAAGGGGGGTTTGACCTCCAAGCCAATTGGTTGTGAGGATCAGCTGTGTCTACAGTGGGAGAACTTCTGTGCTGGAGTCAGCCTTATGATACAAGACTTGCAAAATTGCAAAAGCCTCTGTGTTCAGCTTGGATGGGGCGGAGTCTCATGGCTGAGCAGACAGCCTTGACTTCCCATCAGCCCTGCTCAAGTGGCCCCTGGGTCTCAGTGCCCATTGGTAATCGCTGCAGCCCTCTCTGTGCACACTCAAGCTCATGCGCCTCCAGACCTCTGCCTTTCTGGCTCCCCCGAGTGCTCTGGGGACCTGTATGAGTCTGGGTCTCACCCAAAACTGGGGTTCAGTGCAGTCAGAAGTGGATTTCAGTGCAGTTGGGAGGTTCCATCCTCCTCTTGCTAGAGAAAGTCAGCAGCACAATCAGCAGTCAGTTCTCTCTGAGTGCACTTGTGCCCGCACCTGCAGACCTCTGCCTTTCGCAGCTCCCCTGAGTTTCCGTGCACTCCTTGCTTTTTCCAACAGTCCAGACTCCCCTGTATGAGTCTCCCCCAGAACTGGGGTTCACTGCTGTCAGAACTGGGGTTCAGGGCAGTCAGGAGTTTCTGTCTCCCTCCTGCTAGAGAAAGCCAGCCAAGCACACTGCTGCCCATCCTCTCCATGCACATGTCTCTGTACCTCAGCTTTTTGCAGCTCCTCTGAGTCTCCATGTGCCCCTCTCTTTCCTTCTAGTTGTAGAATTTCCACTCAGCCAGCTTTCCTGTGGTTCTGGAAGATGTTCATTCTGTTTTTTAGTTGTAGTTTTGAAATTGTTGTGTGAGGCAGCAGTTTAGGTGTTCACCTATGCCGCCATCTTGTTTTTTTGTTGTCGTTGTTTTTTAATAAAAGTATATTTTATAAAATACTACAAAGAGATCCCCCTGTATCTTTTACCAGGTTTCTCCCACTGGTCACATCTTATAAAACTAGTGTATAATATCACAACCAGGATATTGACAGTGATACAGTCAAAATCACAGTTCCATCACCACAAGGTGAACATCCTCACTCCTTTATTACCTAAACTCACCCAACCCCAATCTCTAGCAACCACCAATTCATTTTCTATATTTTATGAATGTTATGTAAATGGCAGCATCCAGAATGTCATCTTTAAGGATCAGCTTTTTTTTTTTAACTCAATGTACTCTGCTGACAATGTTGCCTATATCAGTAGTTTGTTATTTTTTATTATTCATCTATTTTTTAGTATTCCACGGCATGGATGGACCACACCTTAACCCTTTGCCCAGGGAGGGATACTGGGGTTGTCTCAGCAGGGGCTGTTTTGAATAAAGTTGCTAGGAACATTCATGTCCAGGTTTTTATGGGAATATAACTTTCATTTTCCCTGGGATAAATGCCCAAGAGTTCAATTGCTTAGCTGCATGGTAATTACATGTTTGGTTTTACCAGAAACTGCCAACTGTTTTCCAGAATGACAGTACCATTTTACAGTCCCACCAGCCATGTATGAGTGTTCCGGTTTCTTCCCATCATCACCTACATTAGATGTGTCCTTATTTTTTTATTTTATTTTTTAATCCTGAAGGATGTGTAATGGTATCTCCTTGGGCTTGTAATGTACATGTCCCTACTGGTTGGTGATACTGAACATCTTTTCATGTGTTTCTCCGCTGTCTGCACAACCTGTTTTGTGAAATGTCTCTTCGGGTCTTTTAATTGGATTGTTTGAGTTTTAAAATTGAGCATTGAAAATTCTTCCTCTATTGTAGATATTCTTTCTTGGAAATGCAGTTTGCTGATATTTTCTCCCTGTGTTTAATCTGCCGTTTCATCCTTTTCTCGTAGTATTTTACCGAGCAGAATTTTTTATTTTATTTTAATGAGGTCTCATTTATCATTGTTTTCCTTCCGTGGGTCGGATTTGTGGTGTCACGTCTGAGAATTCTTGTCCAGCTGGAGCCTGGAGCCTGCAGCCCTCTCCCGGGCTTTCCACATTTCTGTAGCACCATTTGCTGGCTTTCCTCCAGCAGATGCTGTGGCATCTTCGTGAAAAATCGGTAGGGCATTTCTGTGTGGATCTATTTCTGGGTTCTCTATGCTGTCCTTTTAATCTTTTATTTTTCCTTGACTTCTGACATTTAACATCAGAAGAAAGATCTGCTTTGATTATGTTTCCGGAAATACTGCCTTTCTCTCGGGAGCTGAGGAAAAGGAAGGCTCTTGAGAACAGTGGGGAAAACTGGTTCTTGGGATCAAAAGGTGTGAATCTTCATTTCTGCTCAATTAAAGATGATCCTGAGTGGATCCTATCACGTCTCTGGGCCTGAACCTCTTCATCTATAAAATGTTCTTTCCAGATTGAACATTCTGCCTTTCTGTGACTCAGTTCGAGTGACTTTCCAGTTACAAACACTTATTGTTAAGCAGGCATTTCCTGCCCTCGCTTAGTAGGATCATTTTTCCAAATAGGAACAATCTCATAGAATCACAAGACATTTGGTTTTTGTCTGATTTGAAGGCCCAGAGAAGACATGGCCTGGGGTCACCCAGCCTGGTTAGTAGCTGAACCCAAGACTAGAAACCAGATTCTTTGACTCCCAGTTCCGTGTTCTTTCCTATTCTATCTGCCTCCCTTATAAGAAAGGAATAACACACCGCTACCTCCTCCTTCCGGGAAGGAGCAATAGAAGACAGAGGTCAGTGGCATCCATTCCATGCAGCTTCTCTGACTACCTACCAAATACCACCCCTCTGGAAGGCCTCTCCCAGGGTTTCTGGCTGTAAGAATCCACGACCACACCAAGAAATAAAACCAGACGAATTGATGAGAAGACAGTTTATGATAATGTATAATCAGGGGCTGTAATAGATAACTTAAATAGGTTGAGTAAGACACTTAGAATTGCAGTAAGTCCAAAGGTAGGCAAGGCTAGCGCAGGAGCTCAGCAATATCACCGAGAACTGTTCATCCTTCCGTTCTGAAATCCTTGCGGTGTTGGCTTGCTTCCTCAGATCTGTGACCTCATGTTAAATAGGGCTACCCCCGCTCTAAGCATCACATCATTGCCCTACCATCTCCAAAATCTATTCTGAGTGGAATTACCTAAACACACCAAGTAAAAGATGGAGTAGATTTAAAAAACACACACACCCAATATGCTATCTATAAGAAATCCACTTCAATATACACACACACACACACACACACACACATATATATATATATATATACATATATATTAGCATATATATATATTAGCATATATGTATGATGGAAAAGGATATGCCAATTTAACACTGGGTATTAATATCAAGGTATTCTCTGAGTAAGGAGTATTATCAGAGATAGAAGTCAATTCCTCATGATAAAAAGATTAATTTATGAAGAAAATTAAACACTCAGAGCTTTGCCGAAACCGGTTTGGCTCACTGGATAGAGCGTCAACCTGCAGACTGAAAGGTCCCAAGTTCGATTCCTGTTGAGGGCATGTACCTTGGTTGCAGGCACATCCCCAGTAGAGGACGTGCAAGAGGCAGCTGATCGATGTCTCTCTCTCATTAATGTTTCTAGCTGTCTATCTCTCTCCCTTCCTCTTTGTAAAAAATCAATAAAATATATTTTTAAAAAAACATTCAGAGCTTCAAAATACATAAAGCAAAACCTGACAGAACTGAAAGAAGAAACTGGCAAATCCATCATAATAGTTGAAGATTTCAATATTTAATATTGAAAAAACAAGTGGACAGAAAAGCAAAAGGAACCTAGACATCTCAAAAAACACTGCCAACCAGCCTGACATAAATAACATTAAAATACCATTTGCTCAACCACTGTACACTATACAAGTGCCTATGGAACACTTACCAAAACAGATCATATGCTGGGCCACAAAATAAGTAGATTGTTCAACAGTGGGCTGTCCAGTATGCATCTCTTGGAATCCTGAGGCATTCCTGAGCCTAGCGTTCCTTTAGCCAAGTGAACAATTCAGAATGGGAAAAGATGCCAAAATTGATCTGAAGATTATTGGTACCCATGTTTTCCTGATGACATTGTGTAAATCAAAATACTCAGAGGAGATGTGTTGAAAAAACAAATGATGGCTAAGAAATGCTGACTTTCAAATTTTTCTTTGATTCATCTAAAGTACATGAAGTGATAGTGTCTGAACATTTGTATTAAAGGTATTTCCAGTGGAGATTAAAAAGAAAACTTCACTTGTTTGACATATTGGAAATATTATGTAGGTTCTTTCTAACCTTATGAAATAAAAAGTGACTTCATTGTTAGGTAAGTATTAACCAAGGAATAGAGTTGACTAAGTAATTGGTTTTTCAAATATTGATACAGGATTTCACGATGTGCTGAGCAATGAAAGAACTGGTCATATGAGGGAGCACAACCATTTAAATGGCTGGTCTTCAGATGACAATGATTGGGATGAAAAACTCTATCCATTCTGGAAAAGAGGAGACCCGAGATGGAAACACTCCTGGAAGGGTAAGTGGAATGATTCAACCCAAACAACTGTCATTTCCTATTTAAGTTAGTCTCAGATTCTAGACTTGGAAGTCACGTGGCTTCACACACAGTTTGATTTCCTTGGAATTTACAAGTTTATGGTTTTTGGAAGACTTTGGAGAGTGAGCAGGTTTGGTCCCAAACCTATTTAACTAATGTGTGAACGGTCCTCGCTCCAGAAGATCTAAGACTCCAGAGTAGTTTTTGACCATCTCAACACTGTGGCTTGTCAGGAAGTGAGTATCTTCCTATTCACATGAACGAATGAATGACTTCTTCAGTCATTGGTTTTGAGTTAAAAAAAATATGAACTTTTAATACTTGGCTTTGCAATCCAATTAAGCAGATTTCAAAACTTGTTATAAGTGAATGTTCTTTCTGTGTTTAGAGAATTCTTTAACTGGTCTGACTTCCTTTTATTATTTACCTTCTAGAACGTTGTATTCTGATAACAACATTAGGAATCCAAAAAATAAGTTAATTTATTTGTAAAGAGGCGCAAGGATCCTCTGGCTGGTCCTTAGAATGAGATGTGACTGATCTCATTCATCAGTGCAAGGAAAGAGATGCTTGATCATGGAGCTCCATTTTTCTTTGCCCTAGGAGGCCAGGTGCAGGCGGTTCTGACCAGTGATTCCCCAGCGCTGGTGGGCTCAAATATAACATTTGTGGTGAGCCTGGTGTTCCCCAGATGCCAAAAGGAGGATGCCAATGGCAACATAGTCTACGAGAAGAACTGCAGAAACGGTAAGGAATGTTACTCACGTGACAGTAACACGCTAGTTCTCTGAACTACTGGAGACCCGTCTCAGAAACCTCGATCTCGTAGGAGCTTCTCCGATGGATGCAAGATGCTACTCTCATCCCATGTCACCCTCTCACGCTGGTGATGGGGGGAGGGGGAGAGTGTGACTCCACTCAGTCCCTTCACCAACATGAGCTAATGACCCTTCAGCAAACGGATGGCTCTCTGCTAGTACTTGGAACCCTCTTTCGAAGCTGCCTTGTCAAGCTCAGGTTTTTCTTAGTGTCCAGGTGATTGGGCAGAGACTACCTTGTTGGTGCTCAGGTTTTGGTTTTATGACTTGGAATTCTTTTGGCTACTCACGGAAGTGCCAGTTTGACAGATGTTCGCTGCTTAGAGTAATTCTGCTCACAGGTATATCTTAAGCAAGTGTTGTGCAGCTAGCACAAATGACAAAATATCTATATTTTGGATTTGTCTTGCTCTTAGTTAAAGTAGATAAGTTCTTTGTCAAAGAGTAAAAATGCACACAAATATACTAAGGGAAATTATCTTGTTGGAACTGTACATTCTTAAAAATGCCAAGCTAATTACTGAGATTCTTCAATCAGTGACAAGGCTATTAAATGCACCTAACGACCTAATTTTATTATTTAGAACTTCAATGAAACTGTCAACATGTTCATTCCTTATTAATTTATCTTATTCCTATGAGGAAAACACTAGATTCTTTATAGAACAGATTTGATAGTTAAGAAGTGTTGTATTTAAAATTCTGTAGCATTTTTCTCCTTTTTCCTAAAAAGAAAAAAAAAAAAAAGCTGTCCTAACTGGTTTGGCTCAGTGAATAGAGCATCAGCCTACAAACTGAAGAGTCCCAGATTCGATTCTGGTCAAGGGCATATTCCTTGGTTGCAGGCACATCCCCCATGAGAGGTGTGCAGGAGGCACCTGATCGATGTTTCTCTCTAATTAATGTTTCTAACTCTCTCTCCCTCCCTTCCTGTAAAAAATCAACATAAAACCTACTGAAATTGAACATATATAACACATACAGAAAAAGTGCACAGATCACAAGTGCACCATTGGATGAATTCTAAATATCAGGGCTGTCGTTGTTTGACTGTATGGAAACTAGTTTTGAAAAAAATATGAAAAGTGTTTGATTCAATGATGGGCACTGAGCAGTCTGATCCGGATGACGGTCAAGGTTTTCTTTTTCTGCTTAGGAACAGGCCCCTCGGCTGACCCGTACGTTTACAACTGGACAGCGTGGGCCGAGGACGCGGACTGGGGCAACGACAGCGACCAAAGCCACCACGTGTTCCCGGACGGCCGGCCTTTCCCGCACCCCCACCACCACCACCGGTGGAGGAAGTGTGGCTTCATCTACGTGTTCCACACCCTGGGTGGGACTCTTACAAACCCTTCAGCTTCTCCTTTATCTTTCCTTTACATTTAATTTTCTTTCTCTTTTCTGATTCTATAATGAAGAATTAATAACACTGAGGTTTTAATCACAATCTGTTAACGTTCCTTAGCTGGGATGTATATTGTTTAGACTTGCCAAATTTCCAGGACACCAAAGAATGAAAAGTGGGGGGAAGGGGAACCCCGACTCAGCTTTCTTTGTTAAAACAGAACACATTTTTTTTCCTGCCTAAAACAGCACTCTAAAAAAAAAAATACTAATATGTTTTTATTTGAGTGGCACACAGATGGGCATTTGTTGATTTATTCTTTAATTTTTTTGTATTGTCAAATGAATTTTTAAGAATTAAAGGAACATGTTCTTTTTAGGAAATTTGGAAAAGGCAGAAATGTACAAATGAAAAGTCAGTCACCCTTAATTAACACTCTTAACATAATGGGTTTTTTTTTCCCTAATATTTCTTGATTGGAATTATAATATATAGATATCTTTTTTTCTTAATGTCACGAGTATTTGACCATATCATTAAAATTCTTTCTATACATTATTTTAATGACTACATAACATTCCATTGTGTAGAAAGAACATATCTAACCACTGCTCTTCTTGGGCAGAGTCAATCTTGTTTCCTTTTTTTAGCCACAAATGGTATCCACTCTGCTTTATTGCTGGCAAAGTGATTATAGTGAGCAAATTTTGGTTATTTCTAGCAAAGCGGCTGAGTCCTTAGTTAAAATTGTCACCAGGTGCTACCTGGTTCCAAGGATTTGAAAACTGCTACCAGTAGTGCAGCCTCCAAATGCTTTGTCTTTCATTTCTTAAATTAGAGAAAGCTTCTCTTTCTCCCGTTAACTATATGCAAACCACAACTAAATATTAATAATGCATCCTGGTTGAACAAAGTACAAAATACACGTCAAATATTATGCCATCTATTTTAATCGGTTGATTTCCAGCTGACTCTTTTTCAGTGCATGTCTGGCCCTTGGTCTGTCCCCTCACCCCGTGTCAATATTTCTTTGATCTGACATGGAGTTTTCTCGGAGTCACTGACGCTTACGGACACTCAGAGTCTGTTTAGCCCAGTTAACATCCATTAACTAGTTAAGATGTCTTTCTTTGCAATCAGCTTTTAGCCAGGCGTTTTTGTGTGTCTAACAAGACTGTTTTGAATTCCCATCTTCTGCTGAGGTCTCGGAGTTCACTGGTACTGTCCCACAACTGGGCATTGCCCCTGAGGTCTCTCTCTCTCGGTGTCAGAACTCACGTTTTCCTCACATATAGCGAACCCCCTCAGAGACTCCATCAGCACCGCCTCTGCACGTCACAGTACAGGGGCTTCCACATTACACATCCGTGAGAAGCTAGTGTATTTTCCTAACACCTTTGAACAGGCAAGAAACATGGTCTTTCAACATGCCCACCTCACAAGCATCCATATGCCAAGTGGCTCAAAAGGATGAGAAACATCCTTGTGCCCGGAAGGAGAGGAGTCCCTTTCACTGCTAGACGGTGGCGGCTAGACTTTAGGTTAGGGTTCAGAAAGGAAAAGAATGGCTCCTGGGTGTCCTAGAATGCTTTTATAGAACCTTTTTATACCTACCACCCACTTACTGCCTATTTATACGCAAATGCAATTAGAACATAGAGGATTCTAGTCCCCTTTAAAAAAAAAAAAAGCTTCTTAATAATATCACCAGAATAGTAATATTATTGCAAAAATAAGGTTGATTCTTGGATAAATGTTTTAAAATGCCATTGGCCGCTTCACCATTACATTCAATGTATTTTCTATGGGAGATAGCATCTATTTCAAGTGCCAAGTGGCTTATTTATAATAAGTGTTGACTGATGAGTTAATGACTGCATTATCCCACCGAACAGCTCTGTTGGTTTTACCCGTGCAGTTATGTTTATTTAACTGTAGGTTTGTTTTATAAGGGTTCATGGAACAGCCCTTCCTGGTGTTCCCTCCCCAGAGCAACCTCAGAATGACCGTGGCTCGTCATTAAGAAACAACTTCTGCTGAAACCGGTTTGGCTCAGTGAATAGAGCATCGGCCTGCGGACTGGGGGGTCCCAGGTTCGGTTCCGGTCAAGGGCTAGTAGTGTCTTGGTTGCGGGCACATCTCCAGTGCGGAGCGTGCAGGAGGCGGCTGATTGATGTCTCTCTCTCATCGATGTTTCTGGCTCTCTGTCCCTCTCCCTTCCTCTCTGTAAGAAATCAATAAAATATATTTTAAAAAGAAACAACTTGCTCTAATGGTCATGTGATAGTAACCAGCACCCAACCATGTCCGCCCTCTCACAGGCCAGTATTACCAGAAGCTGGGACGGAGTTCAGCAAGTATTTCTATAAACACCACCAATGTGACGCTCGGCCCTCAAGTCATGGAAGTAACTGTCTTTAGAAGAAACGGAAGGTCATACGCTCCCATCGCACAAGTGAAAGACGTGTACCTGGTAACAGGTGAGCGGGGTGAACGCTCAGGTAACTGAGGAAGAGGAGGCCTTAGTTCTGAGGACGTTAGTGGCCTAAGAAGGAGTGAGCGCCGAGCCTTCTGGTTTGGGTCACCGTTAATGGGCTCCTCCTCAGACTTATATTCAAGGATGTACTCGCTCTGTTCTCCAGATTAACGTGGCAAAACTCTAGAAAAACCTACACAGGAAAAAGAAACATGATGCTGAGTGATCCCTGATTTACATTTTTGACTTGGAAGTGTTATGGAAGTCATCCTCTTAAAACCAAGCAATCATGCATTCTCTATGTATCTCTATGTCTTTTAGATCAGATCCTTGTGTTTGTGAATATGTCCCAGAAGAATGATCGGAATTCCTCCGATGAAACCTTTCTGAGGGACATCCCCATTCTGTTTAATGTCCTCATTCACGACCCCAGCCACTTCCTGAGTGGGTCTGCCATTAACTACAAGTGGAACTTCGGAGACAACACCGGTCTGTTTGTCTCCAACAATCGCACTTTGAATCACACGTACGTGCTCAACGGGACTTTCAGCCTCAACCTCACCGTGCAAGCTGCCGTGCCTGGACCTTGCCCTTCACCTACACCCAGACCTCCAAAACCCACGCCTTCTCTGTGTGAGTGTCTCCCAGGCGATCTTTGGGGGCAGATGGTCCTTAACTGCTAAAAAAAAAAATGGCATTAAGTTAGAGTGGAACAGCCCTAGTTAAAAGAGTTGTAGACAGACTGCAAAAATCTGTTAGTTTTTAAAGCCATTTTATCACTATTTTAAGCTATTAGAATATGGACGAAAGGAGAGGGTGTTTAAAGACACTTTGCAGGTAAACGCTGGTGAATGGTAAACCGCTCTTTGACCTTCCTGGTTTTCACTGGCCTCTGTCACGTGTACAGGTGGTTCCCCCTTCCAGCTCCCACATTCTGGTTCGTCTCCGTGTTGGTCGCTAGGAGAAGACACGCTGGCGCCTTGTACCAAAACATTCAGGCCATCCCACTTTCCCTCCTTCCAACACCTTTCTCTCCACTTCCATTCTCCTCCCTGCGCTGCCCACATCCTCTCCGTGTCCCCTGAAGACACAGCCACACCTAAAAGCACTTTCTAAATGGCCCAAAAGGAATGTGCCTTGAGACTATTTATTGGTCAGCAAGCTGGAAAGACTACAGGCATTAAAATTGTTCCAGATATAAAGCTTAATTAATTAAATCCCACCCTCTACTAATAGTATATGAGGACATTCAAGAAGTTCTTAAGGCCGAAACCGGTGTGGCTCAGTGGATAGAGTGTCAGCCTGTGGACTGAAGGGTCCCAGGTTCGATTCCGGTCAAGGGCATGTACCTTGGTTACGGGCACATCCCCAGTGGGGGCCGTGCATGAGGTGGCTGGTCGATGTCTCTCTTTCATCGATGTTTCTGACTTTCTGTCCTCTCCTTTCTGCTCTGTGAAAAATCAATAAAATACATTTTTTAAAAATATCTAAAAAAAGAAGTTCTTAAGGGTCTACTTTGGGAAGCCTTAGCTTTCCTACCCAAAAAGCCATTAGCACATCTTAGCACCCCAGGATCCAGGGGGTTGTAATAGGCTGACATACTCTCATCGGACACAAGAGGGCGCCATCACCAAGCCCAGAGGAACCATGCCATCATGATGTCTAAACTTGTCATTGTTTTTACCAAAAAAACTGATTGTTATAAATAATACACTACCATAATAGTGTTTATTAATAAAATGAGATATTATTAAACCAAACATAGGTAAATCATGAAACTATAATGTATTACTAATTTTATTCTTTAAAATATATTTTATTAATTTTTATTGGAGAGAAGCGAGGAAAGGGGGAAGAGAAAGAGAGGTGAAGAAACATCCATTTGTTGTTCCACTTATTTATGCATTCCTTGGTTGCATCTTGCATGTGCCCTGACCAAGGATGGAGCGCACAACCTTTACAAATCGGCATGATGCTCTCTCTAACCCAGTGGTCGGCAGACTCATTAGTCAATAGAGCCAAATATCAACAGTACAACAATGGAAATTTCTTTGGAGAGCCAAATTTTTTAAACTTAAACTTCTTCTAATGCCACTTCTTCAAAAGAGACTCACCCAGGCCATGGTATTTTTGTGGAAGAGCCACACTCAAGGGGCCAAAGAGCTGTATGTGGCTCGCAAGCTGCAGTTTGCCGACCACTGCTCTAACCAACTGAGCTATCTGTCTGTTAAAGTGTTCATTTTTCTCCATTAGCCCTTTAATCATACCTTGACTTTATAAATATAGACACAGAGATATAAACTTGACTTTGGGTATGTCTGCAAAGCAACATGTGCATTTTTATAAGCATTCTACCAATGATAAAGGTAACTTTTATTACTTTGTCATTTTTTAAAGTTTCATTTTGAAATAGTGCAGAGTGATGATTCCATGCCCTAACTTGGCAGCTAAATTCCGCCTGTCAAGAACTCGAAAAGAAGTTCTCTAGTTTCCCGGAAGCAGTCAGCCATCTTTAATACCCTGTCCACACAAATCTGTTGCTGCAGAACCAACACAGTGGTTAAATCTCAGGACTAGATGAGTGATTATCCTGTAACTCCCAAAGGATCACTGCGAGACTCAGGGGACATCCCCAAGAGTCTGCCACAGACAATCCCGCTGATAACCCGCTGCATTGAACCCAACATGGCATTGGAACCTTCCAGGCTTTACCCAAGTGGCACTTCCCAAAGTGGGTGTCGTGGAACACTTGCTTCCAGAGATGCTCTGAGAAGTGCTCTGAGAAGGGCCTTCAGAGCAAAGGAGCTTCACGCTCAGTCCCTCACTCATGGCTCCAAGGGGGCCTGGAGAGCTCTCCCACAGGGTGTCGTGCCCACATGTCCCTGTGGTAAACAGGGGGCCCTTCTGAATGGAGCTTTGGTGCCCTTCCCGAAAAACTGGGTCCATTTCATGCCTTCTTAAATTTTAGAGGAAGTCATGTTGCATTTTCAGTATCATACTTACTTTCCAGTCTTTTTATCCTGTTAAAGGAATTCCAACATTTTAATTAGAGCTTTTGAAATTATAACTAATTATCTTTTTATTGGGGTAAAATTGATGTATCACATTATATTAGTTTCAGGTGTACAGAGCATTACATTCTTTGATTTAATCATACTCAAGCGGTTATTTTTCAAAAGCATCTTGGGTCCACTCTTTTTCTTCCCACATCTCTGCCCACCAATAACGGAGGACTCTCAGAGTGTCAGTTTAGCAGCTCTGAGACAGCCAAACAAGGGAAAATTGCCTCCTTCCATGTTGCTTGTTCCTTAATCTATGACGCACCTACCTTACTATTTAAAATTACATAGCTTGTATATGCTATAGCATACCGTATCTAAATAGATGTACAGAAGCGCATGATGGGACAAGGAAACTGATGTTTATTAAGTGCTTCCTAAGTGGCAAGTATGAGAAGCAGGTTTTATATACCTCATCTCATTTAAGTTTCATCGTTCAAACTGACTAGGTCGGGAAGTATTATTTCTATTTTACAGATGAGTAAATCGAGGCAAAGAGAGGTGAAATAATATGCCCCTGGTCTCAAGCAGCTTAAAACAAAGGATCTGGGATTTGAACCCGGAAAACCTGCCTCCAAAATTAAAATATGTCCTTGTCTCTTATGGCCTGCTTTATTTCATCACGACATATTTAAAATGGCTTCTACCTTTCATTTGCTTCCTGTGTTTAAGCAAAAATATGAGATTGTGTTTACTCACATAATTTAACAATTATAATGGCTTATAGCTCTCACATTTATATGCATCGTTACACATTTAGTTCGCATTTCTATAGCCATTTAAAAGTACAGGGGGATTCCAAATTACACATCCCTGAGAAGTATAGGGTTCTTCTTCTTTTTTTTTTAATATATTTTATTGACCTTTCACAGAGAGGAAGGGAGAGGGATAGAGAATTAGAAACATCGATGGAAGAGAGACATCAATCAGCCACCCCCTGCACGCCCCTCACTGGGGATGTGCCTGCCACCAGGATACATGCCCTTGACCGGAATCGAACCCGGGACCTTTCAGTCCGCAGGCCGACACTCCATCCGCTGAGCCACACCGGTTTTGGCAGTATAGGGTTCTTGATGTTTCTCTAAAGAGCAGGCAGACAGGTGTTTAGATTTTTGGTTCCATCATGTACATTTTTTACATCCTCAGCAACTAACCGGAACTCTATTACTCAAACTCTGCAGCACCCGCTGGGGAGAGCCTGCTGGAGCTGGGGGAGGATCCGGACGAAGACTGCCGGGTTAACAGATACGGCCTCTTCCGAGCCATCATCACAATCGTAGGTAAGGCGAACAGGTGAAGGATGTTGGCGTCTACCTCAGGCCACCCACTCACTTCATTGACTGTTGGGTGCGGGTGGGGAGCAGGGGTCCCTACTCTCTGTCCAAGGTTTTTGTCCAAGCAAAGATTCCACTGGTGTCTAGATTCTCACTGCCCACTCTGCCTTCCCACCCATCCCAGTGGGAATGAGCTTCCGGGAGGCCCCCATACTGAGGAGCCTGCCAGGCCCTGAAGCTGGGCCTGTGCCTCCCGGAAGCCGGAGTGAATGAGCCGGAAAGAAGGGCAGTGACAGGTCCCCACCGCTTCCTCTTTCTCCCCTCGCTGCTTCCACAAAGCCACCCTCTTGTGTGTGAGAAACGCGCGTGGGCAGGGCCACCGCACACATTGGTGCGTTTCCGGCACAGCCCACAGGCACCCGACAGAGAAGACAGGTAGGGTCTGCAGCCAGGCCATGCACCCTGGACCTGGGGGCGGGGGTAAAAGCCACGCTGTGTGCCCTGGGGCTGAGCCCCTCAGAAAGAAGCTGGACAAGGCCCACACCTGGGGCAGCCTTCCCACCCCATCCCTCCCCAGGGGCACCTTTTCCTGGAACACCTGCCCAGAGCGAGTACTACCTTCTAACACGGACATGGGATCAGAAATAAAGAGCGAGGGAGGCTAAAGAGCCGTTGAGTTTGCCTTTTAAAATGCTGCAGGGGTCCCTAACCGGTTTGGCTCAGTGGATAGAGCATCAGCCTGCAGACTCAAGGGTCCCAGGTTCGATTCCAGTCAAGGCCACGTACCTTCATTGCTTGCACATACCCACTGTGCAGGAGGCAGCTGATCCATGTGTCTCTCTCATCAATGTTTCTAACTATCTCTCTCCCTTCCTGTCTTAAAAAAAAAAATCAATAAAATATATTTTTTAAAAAATGCTGCAGGGGTGTGTGTGCGAAGCAATGGGTGGATTCCTGGATCTGGATGTGTGTGGTGTGTGTGGTGTGGTGTGGTGTGGTGTGTGTGGTGTGTGGTGAGAAGGCACCCCACAAATCAGGAGGTCGCTAAGAAGCTCTCCAGCTTGCGGACTAGGGACTGACAAGCACTAGAGGAAAACCAAAGCTCCATTCAGCTGGGCCCCCTTTTACCACAGGGACAAGTAGGCATGAAGCCCCGTGGCAGAGCTCTGTCCCCTCATCCTCTTGGGCAGAGAGTGGGTGCCCCTGCTCCCACCCGCACCCGCCTGTCTGCGTTCCGCTTGGCCTCCGGGGTTGTAGTTTGATTTGGGCTGGTTTCCTCTGTATGTTGATGTGTTTCCCCCCGGGGGGCGGGGGCGTTTTGTTAGAGGGCATTCTAGAGGTGAACATCGTGGACATGACAGAGGTCCGGATGGCCCTGCCACAGCCCGAGGACCCCTTGGTGGACTTCCTGGTGACCTGCGAAGGGAGGTAAGTACACTGTCCCCCTCAGAGTGAGGGCCCTAGGCCCGAGCGGAGGCCTGACTCCGGTCTCCCCGACTGAGGGGGCTCATAGTCCTAGTTCATCGAAAGCCAGGACCGGGAAGGACCCTCCCAGGCCTTCTCCGGGCTGCCTGTTTTGCTAAAGTGGAGCGATGCTTATTACCTTTAACGGTTGGTGGAGGTGAGTAATAATTACTGACCGAACAGTTACTCTGTCCTTCCCATCGCACATCTGTTTTCACACAACCCTATGAGCCCCCTCGTTTTACAGAGAGTGCCCTGGTAATTATAGAACTTGCCCTCATGGACTGTGGGTACCGGACAGCACCGTACCCAGGTCAAGGTCTGGCTCAGAAACCCACTCTTTTTTTTCCCCCCTATGTTTTTATTGATTTTTGAGAGGGAGGAAGGGAGAGGGGGAGACAGAGAAACATCGATGTAAGAGAGAATCATGGATAGGCTGCCTCCTGCACGCCCCCTCCTGGAGATCAAGCCAGCAACCCAGGCATGTGCCCTGACCTGGAATCGAACCTGTGGCCTTTTAGTGCGCAGGACGATGCTCAACCAACTGAGCCACACTGGCCAGGGCAGAGCCCCACTCTTAAGCTCCCCAAGGCTCCTCCAGAGTGGCAAGAGGCCGATGTGGAATAGCTGGGTCCTAGCCTTAAAGAACACAATACCTGACAACCCTGTCTCTTCATAATCTACAAAGATCCTCTAGTGCAGCGGTTCTCAACCTGTGGGTCGCAACCCCTTTGGGGATCAAATGACCCTTTCACAGGGGTCGCCTAAGACTATTGGAAAACACCTATTTCCCATGGTCTTAGGAACCAACACACTGCTCCTCGGTGTAGCAAAATATAGCAATGTAGTTTACTGTTGTCATATTAAGACTGTTACCCATGCTACACCACGATTCAAGACAAAATTTCATTTATTTGTAATTAGAAATAAATATTTCACAATATATAATTACATATTGTTTTTGTGATTAATCCCTATGCTTTAATTATGTTCCATTTGTAACAATGAAAATACATCCTGCCTATCAGATATTTACATTACAGTTCATAACAGTAGCAAAATTACAGTTATGAAGTAGCAACGGAAATAATTTTATGGTTGGGGGTCACCACCACATGAGGAGCTGTCTTAAAGGGTCGTGGCATTAGGAAGGTTGAGAACCACTGCTCTAGTGCATTATACAATTTGGCTTTCTATGGTTCGATTATAACTCCATATAATAGACTAACTAGATATTAGTGAATAGATGCACTGTATCAATTAATTCATGAACGAACTGATTCACAGACACGGACATCCAGTGATTAACCTGTACGTGTGTGTAAATGTGTACATGAACAAGAGCATGGGATGGGAGAAAAATGGTAGCTCAGAAGCTCTCCAGCTGGAGGACTGAGGATTGACGGGACTAGGGAAAAAGCCGACTGGGAGCGAGGCCGTGGTAGAGGCCAGGGCACGCCTTCCTCGCACCCCACCCTCCCATGGGACCCGGCATCGGAGCCCTGTTTCTCCTGCCAGGAAGTGAAACGGAGACTAAAACAGTCCTGCCTGGCCGGGTAGCCTAGTGGTCACAGGGACCACTAGCAACCCCTCTAGTTCCAGTCCCAGCTCCACCTCTGACTGCTGTGCGATGTTCTGTCCCAAGGGCTCCGTCCCTTGCTGCACGGGGATAAGGTTGCTTTCCTCATAAAGTCACGGAGAGAAGAGACAGCCCATGTCCTCCATCTGAAATGCAGTGTCTCACACCAGTAAATACCATGTACTCGGCCATCGTCGCTGCTGTCGCTTTCCCTCTGCAGGAATCCAGGCAGGGCCGGCTCTGGCACTCGTAATGCCTTTGCCTAAGACCTACACTGCCGTCTGCATCCGACAGAGCCAGGAGGTAGAGGCAATGGCTTGGACTTCACACAGGGTCCAGCAGCCCCTGCCGGCCTTGGTGGCACATAATCTCCTCCTGTTCCATCCCCGCCTCACCTTCCAGGCACCAGGAGGAACCAGTAGCTCATTCCCGGCTTGTTAAGGATGAATTATGTTCAGCGCCAGATAGTTGGAGGAAACATGAGGTGGATTTCCGTTTTATAGAAATGCTTTTTTCCGTTAAAGCTGTTTCTTGCCTCTCTCTCTCCCTCTCGGGGCTGTGCACGCCCTCAGCATTCCCTCCGAGGTCTGCACCATCGTTTCGGACCCCTCCTGCCAGCGCGCCCAGGACCCGGTCTGCAGCCCCGTGGAGCGGGCCACGGGCGACGCCTGCTTGCTGACCGTGAGACGGGCCTTCAACGGCTCGGGGACCTACTGTGTGAACCTCACTCTGGGCGACGAGGCGAGCCTGGCCCTCACGAGCACCCTCGTCTCCGTCCTGGGCCCACGTGAGTTTTGCGTTTTAGCTGTGGGCGCATTTCACGGTGTGAAGGGCATCATGCTTCCTACTCAGGGGCTGGGATAGCGATGTTCAATTTTATTTCAACGCACAGTTTACTGAACTCTTGTTAACGTGGGTTTGAGGGCTGGCATTAAAACCCAACAGCGAATCTGTTTAGGGAAGGGATGAAAGAGAGAGAGAGAGAGGAGACCAAAATCATGTCCAAAGAAAGCCTTTTGATGAAAAAGAAAAGAAAAAAAAAGAACTCAGCTCTGGTCATGGAGCAGTAATCACAGGATCTGATCACGAATGTTCCAGTAGTTTCCTATTCCCAGCGAACCAACATCAGCAAGTAATGATGCTCTCCAGTTAAACCCGGGCAAAGGGGAGGCTGGGATGCAGTGGTCACGGAAGCCCCTGGGCAAAGGTCTGAAGCCAAGAAGAGAAATAAGGAATCCAGTGGGGTGCTCGCTTCGACATATATATATATTTTTTTTATTATTATTATTGATTTTTTACAGAGAGGAAGGGAGAAGGATAGAAAGTCAGAAACATCGCTGAGAGAGAAACATTGATCAGCGGCCTCCTGCACTCTCACTGCCCCGCCCTTGTTCTGTTTCCCTCACAGAGCCTTCTTCTCCGTTTGTGCTGTTTCTACTCACAAAAGCATCTCATCCCCACTCCACCTAGAACCGTATAGCCTGTGCCTAGAGCCGCGCTGGGGACGGAGTAGATGCTCCCTGAGTATCCGCTGAAAGAATCGCAGCAGCTTTGGGCATGGATCAATGCATAAAAGCTGAGAGTCCATGGATTTGCTCTTGAGCAGTGATGTTTTTTTCTGAATTCTGACTTGGATACCTGAGGCACCAAGGGGCGGCCCAGCTGGATTCAAAGCTCTCCGGAACATCCTTACTTTAGATTCTGAGAGCTGGCTCAGGACACCCCTAAGATATCTATCACTATTAGAAGCATGCTTAATGCTTCTAATAGGGATAGATATCGTCTTCTGGAAGGCACCCCAAAGCGGTGGGCATTGAGATAAACTGGAGAAGGAGGTTCCCAGCAGAGGGCGGGGAGATCTGAGAGTGCGGGGAAGAAGGGCACTCCCGGGTTTTAGCACAGATGGTAGGTAAGTAGGAGGGGACGATGAGGCCAGAGCAGCGGGCGGGAGGATCACGGAGCCCTCGGTCACGTCACGTGGGCGCTGCTGGGTCTGCTGAGACCTGAGCAGGTGCCTTCAGGACGAGACATCTCTCCCCTGAGCTCTTAACACAGCGTTCCAGACATGCTAACTCAGCCTCCAAATGGGAGATAAGCTGACCCGCAGGCCGTGTACTGTGTGATGGGAAAGATCTCAGAAAGCCGGAGGGAGCCGTGCATCCTCTGAGAGCTCCCTTCGTCATTTATCTAATTGCACCGCGAGCTGCGTGTCCCCGAGGCGGGAGCGGTCACTCACCTGGTCCTCCTTCTGTTTCAAGGCCCAGGCTCCCCTGTGAGAATGGCAAGCGGTGCCCTGGCCTCCGTGTGCTTCCTGGCCATCTTTGTCACCGTCGTCGCCCTCGTGGTGTACAAGTGAGTCGCCGGGTCTAACACTTTAAGTCTCTGTGGCGCGTTGTGGAAACCAGTGGCAATGTGCCGCACAACTGGCCCCTTCCCCTTTTTGGCTTTTAACCACTCTGTGTGCGGGAGGAAAATCTTCCCGTTGAGTGATGAATACCAAACTAGCCTGTTGATTTTTGCAGTGGTGTTGTCTTTTTTTTTTTTTTTAATTCAAACAATGCTACCGGATGTCAGTAACTTAACAAAACTGTGTCAGCTCAATATTCAACACGTAAGCTCAAATTATAGTAAACAGGCACATGTCTTCCATGAAGAAGGGAAAATAAATATATTTCCAAAAGACACCCATGTCTTAAAAGCCGTGAGTTAGGTGAAATGGAATGGACGTTTTTGTACTTGGGCGGGGAAAAGCTTGGGGGAAAGTATGATATCTCCCGGCTGGGGATGTTTTTAAAAATCTTGCCAACACATTGCTTTTCAGAAAACGCAAGGAGTACAAACCGATAGAGAACAGCGCTGGGACCAAAGGCAAAGGCCTGAACGGCTTCCTGGAGCACGCCAAGGTCAAGTTCTTTCCCGGCAGCCAGGAGAAAGACCCGCTGCTCAGGAACCAACCGGGAATCCTCTAAACCTCCCGCCCGACTTCTGACCAACGGCTCGCTCTTCGGTGCCGTACGTGCGAGCTGCGCTAGCGTAGAGGGCTGTCAACTTTTTTTTCCTAATCGTTGCTGTAAAATATATACTGTGGTTTAGGGAGGTGCAATTTTTTTATAGGTTAAATGGCATTTTAGAGAAGTGGAGAGGAATTCTATGGCACGCAGCCTGGGCCATGTTAGAGAACCGATGGAGTCGGTCAGCCGTGCTTTCTTTCATTATGATTTATGTCTCACTTATAATGTCTTAACGTGATTGGTAGGATAGACATGCTGTGTCCAAAGAGCAGCGGGAGAAGGTACTATTCATGAGAGTGACCAGGCCGCCTGGAAGGCGAGGCTAGATGCTTTCTAGCTTCCGATATTCGCACATGCGTACAATCGACGCCCTGTACTCCTGTCCCTAAGACCGTGCTCCCAGGAAACCGAAGCCTCTTGCAAGGAGCCTGCCTGAGCTCCCAGCAGAACAGCAGGCCACGCCTCTGCTGTGATGCAGATGCTCGTTATGCTGAAATAACAATAAATCGAACCGATGGCTGTGAGTATTTTGCTGACAACCTGCCCTGCCCAGCTGTGTAGAGAAATGGTATCCATTCGCTTATCCCACGGCATTTAGCGCTTTCTGTTAGGTCAGGCATGTGGCTGCACAGGGGGGCCGGCACTCCGTGTTGACGATCTATGTGTGTGTATGTGTGTGTGAGTTTCTATGCACTCCAGTGCATTTATTGGAAATTACATACTATGGTTTTCCAAAAGAGATTCCTGGTTGTCCTACTACTTTCTCTTTAAATCAGCTGTTTCTCAACCTGTGGGTGGCAACCCTGGCGGGGATTGAACAACCAAAACACAGGGGTCGCCTAAAGACATCGGAAAATACAGATATTTACATTACAATTCATTAACAGTAGCAAAATTATAGTTATGAAGTAGCAACGAAAATAATTTTATGGTTGGGGGTCACCACTGCATGAGGAACTGTATTCAAGGGTCGCGGCATTAGAAAGGTTGAGAACCACTGATTTAAATGGTATAGAAACTTTGCCCTGGCCAGGTGGCTCAGTTGATGGAAGTATCGTTCCC
The DNA here is from genome assembly GCA_004026805.1 of Lasiurus borealis. NCBI lineage: Eukaryota > Metazoa > Chordata > Mammalia > Chiroptera > Vespertilionidae > Lasiurus > Lasiurus borealis. Next base: position 29,658 of record PVJN01021109.1, read on the forward strand.
TATACCAAAAGGTGACAGGTATGATTCCCAGTCAGAGCACATACCCAGGTTTCGGGTTCGATCCCCAGTCAGGGAGAGTACAGGAGGCACCCGATCAATGTGTCTCTCTCTCATATCAATGTGTTTTTTTTTTCTCTCTCTTTACCTTCCTCTCTCTCTAAAAGTCAATGGAAACATATCCTCGGGTGAGGGTTAAAAAAAAAAAAAAGTTACAGAAATTTGATGAGTAAGGGTTTAACCTCCATTTGTAGCTAAAACTACCATATGTCAGACATGAGATTTTTTTCCCCTCTCTTCCCTGCAAAATAAAGTACGAAAAGAGACAAGATCCTGGAATTGGAATTATTTTTTAATTTGTTGTTTGCCTTTTGATTTTGTTTATAATTTTGACACACAGAAAGTTGTTTAATGTGGAGCAAGAGACTTTCATAAGCATTTTATACTTTTAAGTATATATTTAAAATTTCACAGTGTTTGAAATGTCAATAAATTTAATATGTAAGTGTATATAATCAGGCCAACCTGAAAGAAGAGGTTTTCCAAATACAATTGTTCTGAACTCCTGCGACAGTCAGTAGTGTTTTAAAAATGAGGGCGAGAGGCTGGTTCTAAATCCTAGATCAGCAAACTTCTTCTGTAAAGGGCCAAACAGTAAATATTGTAGGTTTTGTGCATCATACAGCTTTCGTCACAACTACCCAACTCTGCTACCACATATATAAATGATAAACAAGTTTCAGCAAACGCCTTCTTACAGAAGTTGATTTGGTTCAGTGGATAGAGCGTTGGCCTACAAACTGAAAGGTCCCAAGTTCAATTCCGGTCAAAGGCACATGCCTGGGTTGTGGGCTCCATCCCCGGTGGGGGGCTTGCAGGAGGCAGCTGATCAATGATTCTCTCTCATCATTGATATTTCTATCTCTTCCTCTTCCTTTCTCTCTGAAATCAATAAAAATATACATTTTGTAAAAAGCAGGTGGGAAGTCATGTATTCCCTTCGGCCACCATTTATTGACTCCTTTTCTAGACCAAAAGAGTCTAGAGAGACACAGCAACTGAAAGCAGCTTAGGAGTCTGGATTGGAGCCTGCATGGAGAATTAAGAGGCTGTGAAATATATTCTTGGGACAACTAAGGGAAATTTAAGTGCACACATACTGGGTGCCAGATGACCTTATGGAATTGTTAATTTTCTTAAGGAATGGTGAAGAATTTTACAAGGAGCTGGTGGAGATCAACATTTGGACTTGTGCATTCACTTCATAGATGGCCTAGAGGCCAAAATTTAAGCTCTTTGTTCTCAAATCATCTCCAAAGTGTAGAGAAATTGCAGAGCATGAATTGTGATGTTTCTCCCATTTATGTGTTGGCTGCAGGTCTCTGTTCTCAGCCATGGGTTACTCTGCCCCCTGGGAGTCATTGGTAATATTAGGAGGCGTTTGGGTGTCACTATCAGAGTGAGGTGCTGTTGACATCTAGTTGGTAGGGGCCAGGAATGCTGCCAAACATCCTACAAACTGCAGGACAGCACCCCCCAACAAAGCACCCCACATGATCTGGCCAAAACGTTAGAAACCCTGTCATGGATTAATCGAAGAAACCCTTGACCTGGATGTAAAAACAGAAGACTTGGATTTAAGTCGGGCCCTGCCACTTAAAGGTGAGTAATCTGGGTAAGTTATTTGACCTTTCTTGAGCCTCGGTCTCCTCATCTGTAAAATGGATATGTGGTCCCTCCTTCGCTTCCCTCTGGGAGAATGAATGGGCACAAAAGGCCTCTGTATATGGCACTGTGCTCTATACCACTCTGTGAGGCCTGAGGACAGAGCAGTGGAAAGATGCTTTTTCATTTTTATGGCGATTAGGAGGCCAGGACATTAGTACCTACACAGAGAATTAGTATCAAGTTGCAGCAGAATCACTTGGAGGTTAAAACACAGACTCCTGAGCCTCACCCCCAGGGTTTCCAATTCAGTGTTCAGGGATGGACCCATCGTTTGGATTTCTCAGCAGTTCCTGATGATGCTGATGATGTTGCTCCCAACATCTAATTTTGAGAACTATGGTCTTGAGATCCAAACTTTCCTTCTATCAACAGAGGGTAGCAGAGAGCAGCAAATATGCAGTCCGTTGCCGAGGAAGCAAGCCCCAGGCTGGATGAAATCCTCATCGAGCCCCGCAACGTTTCAATCTAACCAGTAGCGGAAGAGAGAGTGAAATCGTGAATTATTTAGATTTATATTCTCTCTGTGACCTTGAAAACTACTCCTTTAACTTCTGCTGAATGGCTCTCTATAGAATGGGGGAGTGATGATTAACGTTTGCTGAGAATTAGAACTTCCCATGAAAATTGAAATGTGTAGGTAATGAATTATTCTGGGAATTTCTTATTCTTAGGGCTTTTTATAAATGTCTGCATTTTAAACACTCTGACTCACTCATAAACATTAGTTGCCCTCATTGAATTTTCAATTGTTTAACTGTTTAGAGGTAGTTCGTTCTCTCTTTCTCTCTCCCTCTTCTTTTAAAGTCTACCAATAGACCATTTAAGTAATCATACTTAGTGTCCTCTTTTTTAAAAATATATTGTTATTGGTTTCAGAGAGGAAGGGAGAGGAAAAGAGAGATAGAAACCTCAGTGATAAGAGAGAATTATTGATTGGCTGCCTCCTGCATACCCCTCGTTAGGGATCAAGCCCACAACCCAGGTCTGTGCCCCAATAGGGAATCAAACAGAGGTGGCCTCCTGGTTCATAGTTGAACCACTGGGCCACACTGGCCGGGCTAGAGGCAGTCCTCTCAATTCATTCATTGCATCCAGAATGTATGATTCCCAAAGTTAGTGGCAAGCTAAGGATAGATGAAAAGATAGTCATCCAGGGGTGACTACCTTCTGGTGGGGCTCCTGGTTGGGGAAACATCCTTTAGGAATTTTTTTAAACAATGGTCTCACAGCTTCTGGAACTGGTACCCTAAAAATTCAGAGGTCAGTTCCCGGGACTCACCTCTTGCAGACTGATTTTCATCCTTCATCCATCCTTGACTGAGCACCAGGATGGCCCAGGCTCTGGTCTGGAGAGGACACAGCCCATGAACAAGAGAAAAGGACTCTGCTCAGAGCTTGGGTTCCAGATGTCAGTGCAGTGAGAGCACCGATCTCTGTCCTGCAGCCCCATCCTAGCATATCTATAATAATAAAAGGTAATATGCTAATTGGACTGGATGAAGCTGGGCCTGTGAGGGAAGCCAGTGCCGGCAATGGGGGTGGGTTTTGCATACAGTGTATGCCTTCCTTTGACTGGCTTATTTCATTCAGCATAATAATCTCTAGGACCATTCATGCTGTCCCCAAAGGTAAGATTTTCTCCTTTTTTGCAGTTGCTTAGTATTCCATCGTGTACATGTACTACAACTTTTTTATCCACTCGTCTACCGATGGGCCCTTGGGCTGTTTCCAGGTCTGGAAAATGGTTCAACTTCTATGAACGTTGGGGTGCATATATTCTTTCTGTTGGTGTTTTGGGATCAGGGAAACCGTTCTTGATGCGGTCACCTAGCAGAGGGGAGAAGACCCAGGGTGAAAGCAAAAGCAAAGCAGAGTTCAAGTCATTCATAGCGTCAACAAGGGCAAGGCCTTCGTGTGGGTTCTTCAGGACGCTGAAAGCACGTTCTGTGGAATGTTTGCCTCTACAGCCGAGAGCCTGAACTTTTCAGGAGAAAGAAAGTGGAGGCAGGGAGGTGTCTCTGATTTGCCATTCGGATGTGTCATCAGAGCTGTTGCTGCTATACATTTTTGAGAACCATTTGGACCTTAATTTGATCATAACCCTGTTATTTCAGAACCCTAAAGAGAACAATGGGAGCAAAAAGGAGGAAGCAAAATGTCTCGAGTAGTTCAAGTCAGGAGTTGCTTCTGGTATTTCATTGATGCACAAGAACCCTGGGCAGAGCTGGCTTAAAAACCCCCCACTAAAGAAGTGACAGACCCGGGGTGTGACTCCCCACCACGACCTGCCCAGTCAGGAATGTATGATCAGATCACCCTGTGGGGTTGCTTTCCTCAGAACTCCCTTTTCCTTCCACATTTTCAAAAATAATTGGAAGCAGTTGTAAATATTTGGGGGTAGTACCCACAGGTGCTTATAGTAGTTTTCTGTAGATTTTAAGTTTCTCCTAACTTAGTGCTTGGAGTTATTCCTTCATAAGCTATTAAACAATGTATCAAGCATTTGGAGAACCTACTCTGTGCTGGGCACCGTCTCAGGCATTTGGAATATTTGTCCCTTTCTGCTGGCGTCTTCCTCTCAGAAGTCACCTGGGCTTATTGTTCAGAAACAGCATCTGGTTCCAGGATGGCCTCAGGCAAGTCACTTTTCTCTCACCTCTCAAATCCCATGATTTAATACTGTAACTGCACCTCGGCATTCCTTATGCTCATAGACATGGGACCCCACAGTGCAACCCATTGGCATAAAAAGTCTATATCTAGCCGAGACCGGTTTGGCTCAGTGGATAGAGCGTCGGCTTGCAGACTGAAAGGTCCCAGGTTCGATTCCAGTCGGGGGCATGTATCTTGGTTACGAGCACATCTCCACTGTGGGGCGTGCAGGAGGCGGCTGATCAATGTCTCTCTCTCATGGATGTTTCTGACTTTCTCCCTCCCTTCCTCTCTGAAAAAAAAAATCAATAAAATATATATATATATTTTTAAAGTCCATATCTAAATGGCTGATCTGCTAAAAACGTTTCCCAAATGGCCCTTCCCACCTCTGCCTCCCACCCCAGCCCAGTCCAGGACGCAGACTTTGCTCATGGCATTTCCAACTTGCAAAGGGAATCTTGATAATTTATGGTAAGGAGCGAAGAGTGGTTAAGACTTGTCCTAATTCCAGTCTCATCAACAGCAGCAGCACAGCACGTCTGTGCATTCGCTGCCAGCTGTTGCAGGCGCCGTGGAGAGAACAGTGAAAAACAAAAGGAAAACTCCTGCCTTCGTGGGTGTGCAGTCAGCCAGAAGGCCAGGGCGGCATGGCGCGTCCGCAGGGCACCGCGGGGGAAGGTGGGCAATTACTAGTCCTCCGACCTCTGCAGAACCCGAGCCGGGCATCAGCTGCTCCCGGCCGCTGCCACTTCCCGCAGGCTCCGCCCTGACTCCGCCCAGCGCCCCGCCTTCGGGCTCTGGCCCTGCCCACGCTCCTGACGTCAAATTTCCAGGCCGCGCGCCGCACTGACCTGGCCAATCGGAGGCCGCGGAAGCTGCTGGGGGGCGGGGGCACTTCCTGAAGCCCCGCCCCGTGAGTCGAGA
>PVJN01021110.1:0-34902 GCA_004026805.1 Lasiurus borealis
GGGATACCGGGACCATGTGCTGGACCCTTCCTTGGGGAGCATCCAAGTAGGACAGGGTGGTGGGCAGAGCCAGCTGAACACCATCACTGTCGTTTGTTGTTTAAAAATATAACCCGGATCAGGTGCTTGTAACTGGTGTGAAATGCACACTCTGAGACCATGAGTCTGTGGAGCTATTTTTAACTTTTATTCTTTGAAGGCGTCTGGCTTGCATTTTTATTTATTTTTTAAAGGAAGCTATTTATTTATTTTTTAAATATTCTTGAGTCATAGCAAGGAAGCTATATTCATGGAAGTGAACCAGTGTTGAATTATAAACCTTTCCCCCTCAAATTGAATATATCTGACTTTCGCTTGCTCAGTGAAAAAGTTAGTTTTTAAAAGAAAAGGAGTAATTTTTCTTAAATAAGAAAGTCAGCTGAGACTGGTTTGGCTCAGTGGATAGAGCATCAGCCTTCAGACTGAAAGATCCCGGGTTCGATTCTGGTTGGGGGCATGTATCTTGCTTGCGGGCACATCTCCAGTGTGGGACGTGCAGGAGGCGGCTGATCGATGTCTCTCTCTCATTGATGTTTCTGACTTTCTATCCCTCTCCCTTCCTCTCTGTAAAAAAATCAATAAAAATATATTAAAAAAGAAAAAGAAAAACAGTCACAAAATTGTCTTGTTTTTGCTTAGTGACCCAATTATTCTTGTATGTTTATCTTGAAAGGAATAATGGATAGTAAGAGTACTAAAGTCTACTTTAAATCTTCTGACCTAAAATGTATTTGTGCATTTATTTATTTATTTATTTACTTTTAGATAATTTTTTAAAATTGATTTCAGAGAGGAAGGGAGAGGGAGGGAGAAACATCAATGATGAGAGAGAATCATTGATCGGTTGCCTCTTGCATGTCCCACACTGGGGATCAAGCCCACAAGCCAGGCATGTGCCCTGACCGGGAATCGAACTGTGACTTCCTGGTTCAGAGGTTGATGCCCAACCATTGAGCTGTGCCAGCCGGGCAGTTTTGTGCATTCATTTTAAAAGGAGTGATGCCTGGGTTTTGGGTTTGATCCCAGGTTGGAGCGCAGTGTTTCTCTCTCCCTTTCTCTTTAAAATCAGTAAACATCTGTTAGGGTGAGGATTTAAAAAAAGGTAATGCAGAGTGAATGATATTTGAGTCTCCTTTTCTTTTTTTTCCTATTTGGCTGGTCTGAAATTTTTGTTTACTGGTGTTTTAAAGTCATAAATGCCTGGCTTGTGGTTTCATTCATTCAGCTGCTTATAATGTGAGGTGAGTGTGAGGGGGGCTTCTCAGGGGCTCCTCCCCAGCAGACAAGTCTCGTGAGCATTTGGGACAGGTGGGCTCTGTGTCCTGCTGGGGTGAGCACTCGGTCCTCTAGCCCAGCCACAGGCACTGACGCTGGCTCTTTTTCAGGTGCACGTTCAGGTTCCCGAGCACGAACATCAAGATCACATTCACTGCACTGTCCAGCGAGAAGAGGGAGAAGCAGGAGGCACCCGAGTCTCCTGTGAAGCCCGTGCAGGCCCACATCTCGCCCCTGACCATCAACATTCCAGACTCCATGGCCCACCTCATCAGCCCCCTGCCCTCCCCTACGGGAACCATCAGGTACGCGGGCCTGCTCGGGGAGGGCCATGTTCGGTCCGTGTCCGCATCTCTGTCCTCTCCTCCTGCCTTGGTCCTTTCTAGCGCCATGGTGAGTCACGGGTGAGCAGGAGCACGCAGGGACCCTGTGCCCTTCCTTCCCAGGGGCTGGCAGCCGTGGAAAGGAGACACCGAGGACACTGCTCTCAGCTCCCGTGTTATGAAACACGCTTCCCAGATGGTCCTAGTTTTTACTTTTGTCATATTGGTCTAAAGTCTGAAATTTTCATTTGCAGTTTGAGGCTTTTCAGTTTGCTATAATTTTATGTAAATTCTGATGACTTGTACTTCAGATTGATGTTAGATCCCAGTGAAGTGACAAACTGTGTTCGTCATGATTTCCCAAGAGAGACTGGGCTCCTCGGGAAGTGTAGAATAGGCCTTTGGGGTACACTGTCCCCAGTGGAATCGGAAGTCCAGTACACGGTGTTCAGGCTGTGCCTGGCTCACAGAGGACAGTAGCTGAATGCAGGTCACAAACAGCCATGGGACCCTGCATGTCGCTGCCTCCCCTTCCCAACTCACCCTGACCATCTTGGGTGGCTGGAGGCACGTCCTTCCAGCCTGTCCTCAGCTCTGGAGCCGGGGGGGGGGGGGGGGGCAAGAGCTTGTGCTATGTCCCTTCCCCGGGCTGGAGTCCTGGAGCCATACATACCATGTGGCTGACTTTGGTCTGTTCCAGAACCATCCTGAGCTTCTCTTCCTCACTGGTGAAGTGGGGCTACCCCTCCGGTGAGAGTTTGTTTTATATTCACGTGACATGACATGTGGAGTAAATCCTCATGTTTCTTGGGGTGATCTTCAGTTTCCCAGAGAATGAATGAGTTATTTTCCATGGGAAATGCTGACACTCTTACTTTCGCAGTTTGTTTTCCCGAAATCGGAACCAGTGTGGAAGCACGGTGTAGGGGTCTGACGTGGGTCTTTCTCATCCACAGTGCTGCCAACTCCTGCCCGTCCAGCCCCCGGGGAGCAGGGTCCTCAGGGTACAAAATGGGCCGCGTGATCCCGTCTGACCTCCATCTGATGGCTGACAGCTCACAGCCAGAAAACGAAAAGGAAGCTTCAGGTGGAGACAGCCCAAAGGTAAATGCTTCATAGTCTTGAAGTAGAACCCGGGCCATCGTGTAGCCAGCGCCCTCCTGTGTGGCCTGCGTGTCTCGTAGCCGCCCCACCAGGCCGTAGAGAAGCACGTGGTCTGTCAGTGATGTGCACGGCAGAGTGGGCGTGGCTGGCTCTGGGCTCACTGGTCACTGCTTAGCCTGCTCTTGGTCGTGGGGTCTGCTGAGAGCTGAGCACATGGGGGTACAGGAGAACCTTTTATCCTTGTGGGGTGATGTCCGTTGTGTCCCAGTGCTGAAGGTGGCATGTGTGCACACACGTCTGAACCACGCATGTATGCACACAAACACATATTAAAACCACCAAGAATCCTAAATTTTAGTACATTTAGTAAAAGGTTTTGATAACTTCATTACTGTGTGTGTTTTTTTCACTTAAATACAGGATGATTCAAAGCCACCTTATTCCTATGCACAATTAATTGTACAAGCAATTACAATGGCTCCTGATAAACAGCTCACCCTCAATGGAATTTACACGCACATCACTAAAAACTACCCGTACTACCGGACTGCGGACAAGGGCTGGCAGGTAAATCCATTCCAGTTTGTTATGAAGTGTCCCACCAGGCCTTGTCGGGGCCATTGATAGCTGAGGGGGAAGCTCAGCCGTGGTGGTTGGACCGGGCCCGGGGGGGAAGGTGCTGAGTGAGGGGTGGCGTTCCCTCTTGGAGAGGCCGCTGTTGCCACGCCTTTTCTAACCTTGGTGCCGAGTGGAAGGAATAGTGGTTCTGGGAAACCCTCAGCCTGCCCTTGGCACTGTCATGATCCCCGCGGGGCAGGGGTGGGGAGGGGGTGTTGCTGGCTTTGATTAGGGCCGTCACGTCTCCCCTGAAATGGAGGAGTGAGTCTGGCGCTGTTCTGTCTCCCTCACATTCCGTCTGCAGAGGCACTCCTCCACTTTTAGAAGTTTGCCTAAGACGGTTTTCAAACTGTTTTACTGAGGAACCCTTCTTCAAGACATCTTCCTGGTTGGCCAGGACATAAAACATGGATGCCCCATGGCCTGTTAAAGTGGGGAACCACCTGCCTGTCCACCTGCACTTCAACCCGTTCCTGGGGTGTCTGGGACCAGGGCCTCCTCAGGGGACACTTTGAAATCAGTGCATAATATCTGCATGGTTTAGCTTTTTAATTTAGTTTCATTTTAAAACTTTACATTGTGTAGGTCTTTTCTGGGTGTCTATTGTATCTACTGGGTATGTATATACAGTGGGATCTCTGTAATTCAGACAGTATGGAAAAGGGTAAATTTGAAGTCTAGAATATTAAAGCATAATGAGAGAGAAAAATGCACATTTATAACTTAAATTCATGAAGTAACCAGAAATGGCTAGAGTTCTTTGAAGCTTAATGAGTAAGTGATCTTGTAACAAATGTGTCTGTTGAACCATAACCAAATGCTGAAGGCAAGGGCAGGGGTGGGGGGTGGGGGGAGACATTTTCTGTTGAGCGGGAGGTAAGAACTGATTTCTTCCTCCTGCAGAGGGGCCTGTGTGAATAAAGCAGGCTTCCCGCAAGCCGAGTGCTGCTGTCTGAGGGTCCTAGTCAGGCAAGGTCTCCCTCCTGGCCAAGGCGCTCAGAGCGGGCGGCCTTCCTGGTGGCAGGGGAGGCCCCCGGCAGCTCTCTCCGCAGTTGCCGGATGAAACCTTGCAGTACTTGCCGGGCTGTATCTGGACGGGAGGCTGGGCTTCGGAGGGAGGGGGGCCGACAGAAGCAGGACCACACTGGCTCCGTGGAGCTCAGCTCCCTGTGTCCGGTGTGCGGGGTCTGATGTTGTGAAGAACCAGTCAGCTGGGCTTGATGGGAGTAAGAGTTTCTGGTCATATTTCCCTGTTTCCAAACATCCATTTGAATGAGAGCTGCTTCTGAGCATCAAAAGGTTTTCTCGCTAAAGGGCGCCGAGGGACCAGGGCCATGGCCTTGGCGAGGGGGATGGATGCCCTGTGGCCTGGTCGCTGCTGTCTCTGGGGAGTGACTGGTCACTGCCCCTCTGTTGAACTATGTCATTAACTCTTGTTTTTATCGAAACGTCTTCTTTTCTGTCCAGATGAAGGTCGCAAGGGCGACTGTGCCTCTTGCCTGGCTAAGGCTGCTCCGGGACACGTCACGCCTGCCTCCAGCTCTTTAGCGGGAAGGGGTTCCTGCTGCAGCCCCCCTTTGCCTTAAGAACACACCCTCTCCGGCACTCTTCCCACAGCGCCATGGTCCTAGCCCTCGCCCGGCTGCCTGTGCCCTTCACTGTCAGGAGCGTGAGCTGCTCCCCCATCGCCTGCCCGTGTGGGAGCTCCTCCCCATGTTGCTCCTCTTCCCTCAACGAAGTCCTTTGCATTTTGGAACCTGTTTTAGCAAAGAGTGGGATCCTTTTTCTTTTTAAAATGCGGATGCCCAGGTTGCGTCCTGGCCCTGGCGGGGTGGGGAGGGGGAGCGCCCTGTGTGTCTGAGCTGGGCGTCCGTTCCTGAGGTGTGGGCGCTGCCCGCCGCCTGCTTTGAGCGCTCAGTGGGCGTCCACCGCTGCCTTTCAGACTCGCTGGGTTTCTAGCTTTGTGCGTCCATGCAAGACTTCGTTACTAACCCAGAGGAAATCCCAGGGTAAAACAAGACGATCTAGGAACCTGCCTGGGGAGATGGCATGCATCTTCCCTTTGGTTGTATATTTGTGCCAAAATGTTTTCTTATAATTAATAACTAAGTTTCCAGCCCAGAGTTGAGGCGTTTGTTGTGACTGTGAAGAGTCTGAGAATTCTGGGCCCTCGGCTTCTGAAAGGACCAGAGCTGGTTTCTTCCCGTCAAGGGCATGCTCTGTGCTCGCCCCACGCTGCACACGGCCCTTCCTCTGGAAGGCGCTGGTGTGTTTCCTGTCGCTTCACAAGCACTTTCTGTGCAAAGTGCGCCTTGAGTGCTCAGCGCTGAGTGTTGGTCACCAAACGGCCCTTTGAGAAACGGCGTCTGTGTGGGAAGGACGTCAGAGGACAGTGCAGAGCGAGTCTGAGTGACCGTGCGCCTCTCCGCCTCAGCTGAGGGCAGGAGGTTCCAGGTTCCCGGCAGCAGCCACAGTTGGGGTTTGGGAGAGAGGGTGCTCATGTTAGACCCTTCTCCTCAGTTTAGTTTTAAAGACTAATAACTGCCTTTCCTGTGAGCACTGTATCACCTTCTGTACCACTGGAGTCTGAACCAGTCTGGTTTAATGTTGTAGTTTGGTTTGATCAAATTACAAAGGCTTTTTGCCCTGGGTGGGTAGCCAGGTGGTTAGAGTATTGTCCCACAACGCCAAGGCTGTGAGTGTGATCCCTGCGGGCACATGCTCCAGTCAGCCAGTGAATGCCGTCAGCCAATGTCAGGGCAGAGGTGCCACCTCTCCAGGCCAACAAATCGATGTTTCTATCTCCCTCCCTTCTTTCTCTTAAAATCACAAAAGCCCCATTAAGTTAATTTAGAAACATAGTTCATCCTGTTGTATCTGCATTAAATGCCTCCTATCTGTCACATTTTCTAAAGTCTTATTGGCTGGAAAATCACAGGTGGATTTTGCCCCTGCGATGTTTTAGAGTGGAGAGGGGGTCAGACCCCACTCTGTGGTGTGGACTGGACCCTTGTACATTTCACTTGATCTTAGCCAGAAGCGATGCCTTTGTACAGTGCAGAACGGAGCACAGCCACTGCCTGGCCTAGAGCCTGCTTGGCAGGGGCTTCGCCAGGAGCGGGGAAGCCGCAGCGTGGTCTTGCCTGTGACAGCAAGACTCTGGCCCCCTGTGCTTGTGTCCCTCCCTCCCAGCAGCTGCACACTGGCCCCACCCCGGTCCACGCAGCGACGGTCAGACATGGTCCTGCGCTGGGACTTGGCGGCCAGGTTCCCAGAACCGCGGGGGAGCACTGGACCCCAGGCAGCAGCTGCGGAGTCGCCTTGCGCACAGAGTCGTGCGGTGTCTCCGCCGGCTGTGCTTTCCGCCGGCCGCCTCGGCATGTCTTCAGACAGTTGGAGGACTGCCTTGTCTTTGAGGGGGTAGATTTGGTTTTCTGCAGGACTTGATTGAAAGGTTTTGGTTATCAGCTAAGGCCTATGATAAAACAGTCTAGCAAGTATCTGTGGTTACTAAAATATAAATCTCACATACATTTGCTTATAGAAATTTCATAACTCACATCACCCAGCTGGCCCCTTCATGCTGCCTGTGTATTAACTGATGCTGTGGCCTGCAGTCTCCACACGCCTGTGGCTGTAGCCTTGAGCGGGCACTGGGCTTGTGTGCAGAAGTGTGTGCCATATCTTATTACTGAGCCCCCTCTGGCGATTCAGAAGCTGAGGCCATGGCAGCATTTCTGGCAGAAGGTTAATTGGGAAATTTAGAAATGATGTTTGGATAGCCCAGACTTTTACTTGATTATTACCATTTAGGAACTTGGGTGGTGTGTCCATTGTAAATGTCAGCATTGATGTACGTGCGTGAACCGAGCCGAGGGCAGGGCTCTCGGCCAGCCAGGGAGGTGTGCTGCCCCAGTTCCTGGGTGCAGTGGAGTTTGCCCACAGGCCTCTGTCTCCCTCGCGAGCCGAGCTCCTTGGTGCAGGAGTGGGCGGGAGCGGAGGGGCATGCTCCCTGCAGGCCTCACGCAGTCACTGAGAGGCTCGGAGGAGCCCACGGGGCTGGGCTCTGCAGGCATCTGCTCCTGGAGACGGTGTCGCTGACGCTTGCTTCCCAGCCTTGGACTCGTTCTCCTGTGCTGCTTGGCCCAATGCTTGGTCCTGGATGAACTCACTGAAAATGGCAATGACGCTTCTGAGAGCGAATTCTGTGCTTAAACACGTATCTTAAGGGATTGGCTTATCTGGGCTCAGTTGTCACTAAGTAGGGCGAGGGGGGCAGGAAAGGTCACAGGGCCCTAGTGATATCCTTGGTTTCCTACCTGGAGAGAAGGTGAAGCTGACGTTTTCCCGTTGGACTTAACTCTTTCCTTTCCTCGTGGAGTAGCTCCTGGCCTCCCTGCTGAGGGCCCCCGGCCTCCCCTGTTGCTCACTCGGGAGGGACCGTGCCCCCAGCACATGCTGCTTTCAGACTTCCCTGCCCTCTGCAGGAGCCTGGCACCAAGGGTTCTGCTGTGCAGGGCACTGAAATGAAGCACATTTTTATTTCTCAGCAAAGAAATATATGAATTCTATGTATTTTTTTTATGTTTCATAGAATTCAATTCGCCACAATCTCTCTCTGAATCGTTATTTCATCAAAGTACCACGTTCCCAGGAAGAACCAGGCAAAGGCTCATTCTGGAGGATAGACCCTGCTTCTGAAAGCAAATTAATAGAGCAGGCTTTTAGGAAAAGACGGCCTAGGGGCGTGCCTTGCTTTAGAACCCCTCTGGGACCGCTCTCGTCTAGGTAAGGAAAAAAGACAAACCAAAAGACCTCACTTCATGGTCAGTAAATTTACCTTCGATGTATTGGTAAATTTTCCTTTGGAAAATGAAAGAAGTACCAAATGCATTATGATTAAATGTTGGGATGGGGATTTGGAAAAACAAAGTGTTGGGTGCTCTAGTTTTGTTTCCAGGGGTCGGAGACAATTCAGATTGCTTGTAAAGTTTTATTTCACCTGCTTCCATGTAACAGTTGCTGCTGCTTTGAACTCGTTGCATATTGTAATATGATGAAGCACAATGTATCATTTCAGATTGACCAATCCTGTGTGTTCCTTTCCCTTGGCCTGTGGAAGCTCTTTAAAGCTGCTTAAACTGGATCAAATTATACAATATTAATTGCCTGAGTTTAAAATGACACATTTTCAACTTCATTAATGGGTAGTGCTTTTAAACAAACAAGAAGTGACAATGACATAAGTCTGAAGCTCCCCCAGCACGCACACTGCCTGCTGCCTGGCCAGTGGGCCCTGCTTACCCAGTGCGCAGTCCCCTCCGTGGCAGCCGCGCCCAGTACATAGTGGCCCTGGCACAGACAAGCGAGTCTTCGCTGAGTGTCCGTCAGGCACGAGCGTTCACAGAGAAAGTAAGAGGATGGGGATAATTGGCAGAAGACCAGTGATACCCTTTGTGCAAAATACACTTGTTAAAAACAAGGCCGTGCGGGCGTGCGTGACCTTTACGAGCCCTGTCTTCTCTTTGGCACACAGAAGCGCCCCTGCCTCTCCTAACCACGCGGGAGTGCTGTCCGCTCACTCCAGTGGTGCCCAGACCCCCGAGAGCCTGTCGAGGGAAGGTTCGCCGGCCCCCCTGGAGCCCGAGCCTGGCGCCTCCCAGCCCAAGCTGGCTGTCATCCAGGAGGCACGGTTTGCCCAGAGCGCACCAGGTGAGGCGTGCAGAGGGCAGGCGGGGGGAGGAGCGGAGGAGGCTTGGTGCCCTGGTACCTGACACTGCGCAGCAAATGAGAGTTGTCTTACAGGCTCCGAGCATTCCTGCCCGTGACCCTGTGTGGCGTCTGATGTAATTTTGAATTAAGCTGCTGTTTCTTAGTTAGTTGCTTCATCGTTTAAAAATTTATGAAAAAGAAATACCTCCAAAAAGAAAATAACACATTAGACATTTGATTGATTAGCAGCAAGAGTCCATTTTACGATTGGTGAACATTTTGCAGTTTACGTATCAAGTCACAGTGCAGAAAACACTTGTCCTGCAGATTCAAAAAAAACACAGGTATAGACTTGTGTCCAAATTACTAATTTTCTGGTTCCCAGTTGGTTGGTGAGTGTGCGCTTTGCTGTATTGGAATTCCTGGCCCTCAACCAGCCTGGTCCCGTCCTTGGTGTCTGCCTTGATGCAGCCTACATCAGAGAGCCCTGGCTCGGTTGTGAGAGGCAGGCCCAGCCTGGGGAGCACGGTCCTCCTCCAGGCCTCCGTGGGCAGCTCCTCCCACATCCCGTGTCCAGATTGTTTTTGTGAGAAAAGAGCGGTTTTAAGAAACATGGACAGAGCAGATGTTGCGCTGCTGGCATTTAGGTCTGTGAAGGAACGTCCATCGGGAGGGACGGACTGTTGCAGGTGGACAGGGCTGCCCTGTGCCGTCAGGTTTGGGGAAACGGGGGAGGGGCACAGGACTCGAGCCTCACTCCTGCCCCGTCATCCGCAGGCTCCCCGCTGTCTAGTCAGCCCGTGTTCATCGCTGTGCAGCGGCAGCTGCCCCCGACCATCAAGCCTGTCACCTACACTGTCGCTGCCCCTGTGACCACCTCGACCTCCCAGCAGCCCGTGGTGCAGACGGTCCACGTTGTCCACCAGATCCCAGCGGTGTCCGTCACCAGCGTGGCCGGACTGGCCCCCGCGAACACGTACACTGTTGCCGGGCAGGCGGTGGTGGCCCAGACGGCCGTGCTGGCCCCTCCCAAAGCGGAGCCGCAGGAGAATGGAGACCACCGGGAAGTGAAAGGTGAGTCTCGAGGCCCTGGCTGAGGCAGCGCCCGCTCCAGAAGCCCGTTTCCCGGGCTCCTCACGGGGTGGGAGAGCGGGCCTGCTGGCCACAGGGCTTTCTGTCAGCCGCTGAGGGTCTCTCGGCGCCCGCAGTACCGTTGGGTCATTCTGCCCTTTTTGTTTCAGTGAAAGTGGAACCTATTCCTGCGCTGAGCCAGGCCACCCTGGGCACCGCCAGTCGGGTCATCCAGACGGCACAGACCACCCCTGTCCAGACAGTCACCATCGTGCCGCAGCCACCTCTAGGTCAGCACCAGCTTCCAATAAAAACTGTAACACAAAACGGGACTCACGTGGTGCCAATCCCCGCAGCCGTGCACGGCCAGGTGAACAACGGTAAGCAGCAGGGCCCCTCCCTCCTTTCTGAAGGGCACGCTCAGTGTCCGCCCTGTTAGTCAGGGCCCCAACCCGCACACACCGGGCGTGCTCGTGGGAGTGGCTCTCAGGATCCCCGTGGAGGGGCTGAGGGGGAGCATCTGGACAAGCCCAGAGAAAGTACTCCCTCCTTTTGCATGCGACTTGGCTGAGGCTGGAAGCAGCCTGAGGCTGAGGTGGTAGAACCTCACCTGGGAGGTGTCCCTGGGGGTGTCCTCGCTGACTGGGCCGGGCAGGGCACCGAGGGTTGGGCGTGGTCGCGAGGACGGCTCGCTGAAGCCTATGCGTGTCGCTATCCCGTGTCCTGATCGGATGCATGGAGCAGACAGACAAACGGAGCTTGGCCCTGAGCCAAGACACAGAGGTGTGTCGATATTTTTGTCAGGGGAACTGTGTTTTTCATTTCCTTTGTAATTTGTTCGTTGCTACTGTGTAGAAATACAGTGGGTTTTTGTTTTGATCTTATCCCATGAGCTGCTGCGTTCATTTTCTCGTGTGAATGTGTTGATTTTCTGTGAGAAACGACCTCTGCCAGTGGAGACAGCCTCGCTTCCCCTGCCTGTCCGGCCACCGGACCTGCCGGGCGGGGAGCAGCGCGGAGGCGGGCACCGGTTTCCACCGCGGCTGATGCCGACTAGGGCTGTCCCTACGGACTTGATGTTGAGAAATTTCCCGTCTGCTTCTGGTTCGCCGCGTAGTCTGTCATGACAGGGTGCTTTTCTGCAGGAGGATCCTGGGCTCTTCCCTTTGGTCCCTGTGCTCCTGGCATAAACCTCACGTGGTCATGAGGAGCCTCTGACAGGGTGTTGACTTGGGTTTACTAAAGCTCGGTGGTATTTGTATCCATATTCGTCAGGGATGTTGGCTGTAGTTTTCTCAGTGTTTCTGGCAGCTTGTGGGGCTGCTATACTGCTCCCCAGAAAACCCAGCTGCTGCTGGCCGTCCTTCCGTTGCTTTCCCCACTGGACGGGGTTCTGGGCTCGGTCAGGGTCTATGAATGATCCAGGCCCCGGTGGTGCTCGTCCTTCTCTGTGGGTGAGGCGCCCCTCAGGTCCCCTGCGGCCAGGCCCCACGCCCTCGGGCCTGAGGATGGAAGGTGGACGCTGTGCCCGGGGTCACGTGTGCCAGGCGTGCACGGCTGCCATCCCTGGCTCTCTCAGCCCAGGCCCCTCTCCCTTAGAGGCAGGACGCTTGCTCAATAGAGAGCCACCTTCTGTTCACCACCTGGAGCTTGCTGGGGCAGTGGAGACCCTTGTGCCTACAGCAGGGACACCCCATGTTGGCCTACGAGGAGGAAGGGCTCCATGTTGAGATGGAAGCAGGGAAAAGCTGGGACCCGAGCCCCGTGCCCAGCTCCCTCCCATGTGGAAAGGCCAGAGCATTCGGCATGGAAAGCGTCAGGGGCTCCTTGGCCACAACAGCACAGCCATCTACTGTTGGGCCCACCTTTGCCTCTCCGAGCCTCAGCCTCCTCCAGGTTCTGTCAAGATGGCACACTTTCCAAAGTGATAAACGCGATGCCAGCTGCTCCTAAGAGCACCCATAGTCAGCCCTGGCCAGTGTACAGAAAGGTTGCCCATTCAGTTCCCCAACAGGGCACATACCCAGGTTGTGGGTTCAACCCCTGGCTGGGGTGTGTAAACATTGATCACGGCAACAGATCGTGTTTCTCTCCCTCTCCCTTCCTCTCTCGCTAAAAAATCAATTAAAAAAAATTACACATATATTTTAAAGTATTTTAAGATCCTGGCTGGTGTGGCTCGGTGGTTGAGTGTTGACCCAGGAGCCAGGAGGTCATTGTTCAATTCCTGGTCAGGGCACATGCCTGGGTTGTGGGATCCCCATTGTGGGATATGCAGGAGGCAGCCGATCCATGATTCTCTATCGATGTTTTTCTCTCTGAAATCAATAAAAAAACGTATCTTGAGAAAACCCACAATCATACAGCTTATTTGCCCAGGCTCCTGTCCCCTGGGCCTTCCAGGTTGTGCAGGTCTCAGGGAGAGGCTGACAGGCAGAGCCTGGGGTCTGACTCACTGTCTCTCTGCAGCAGCGGCAAGTCCTCTGCACATGCTGGCGACACACGCCTCAGCCTCGGCCTCCCTGCCCACCAAGCGCCAGAACGGAGACCAATCAGAGCAGCCGGAGCTGAAGCGGGTCAAGACTGAAGAAGGTGAGAGCATCGTCATCGCCCTGAGTGTGGACACGCCTCCAGCGGCCACGAGGGAGAAGGGCATCCAGAACTAGTGGCCGGAGAGCTTTTCTAACTTCACTGTCAACTCTGGTGCCAAAAGGAGACACTGCCCCTCCCGATGCTCGGAGCGCCTCCTCTCAGTGGCAGAGGCCTGCGGTTGGACTTCACGTCAGCACTGAACACACAAGACCCAGGTGGCCTTACAACTCCTTCAAGACAGAAGTCACCCCCAACTTTGAAACCACACAGGGAAGCCTGGTGCCGGCAGCGTCTCCGCCCAGCGCTCAGCTTCTAACCCGAGCAGACTCGGCCTTCCGAGCGAGGGAGAGGATGAGGCCCACCGCCAGCCCATCGCCGGACAGGCCGCCTCTGGAGGCCAGCGCAGGGCCCCCCTGCTCAGAGGACGCCCGAAGCTGGCAGGGAGACAGTATTTGGTTCACCCGTGGAACTAGAATATTTGGGATGTACTTTCTTTCTTTACAAAGGAATGGGTCTTTGGCATTTCAGATCACTCCATTCTACTTGGAAACTTTGGAATCAGGACCTTCAGTGTGGGTTTCATTTGGAGAAAAGAAACAGCGTGGTTCTGTTTGTTTTTGTTGTTTGCTTTCCGCCTGTGGGAGGACTGACTTTGTCCGACAAAAATGAGGAGGAGCCACGAGATGACAACTGCCCGCTCCGTCAGAGCAGCTGCGGATGCGCTTGCTCCTCCATTTCAGGGTGAGGGACGGACAGGACGCGGCCGGCTGCATGGATGAACTGCTGGACTGCGGGCTGCACTTAACTGTTTCTTTCTTGCTACTTTTTGTTGTTTCTTTGTGTTGACTTGGTCCCTGGCATAATTTTCCACTCTAAGTAAAACAAGTCTCCTAAGTATTGTGTGTTTAAAACAACAGAACTATTCCTAATTATTGGGGGTGGGGGATTTTCAGTCTTTTGTCACACGCCCTCTCAAACAAATGTCACCGCTCTCTTGGTGGCTTGTCCGCTATTTTAGGTGCCGTCACCGGGTCAGCACCGTCTGACCAGCTGTCTCCCAGCTCTGCCCCAGGCACCCAGAGCAGCTGCTGGGCTGAGCTGAAATTCCGTGTTAATACAAGGGCCTGAGAAGCAGGCGCCTGCAGTGAAGCATGGGAAACATCTAGGTCGTTTCTGATTTGCGATAGGAAATTCCATCCCCCTTTGAAACGGAACCCACCACGGCTGACTTCTCTCCTACAGAAGAGAGAAGCAAGAGGGCAGGAGACACAGGTGAGAGAATGGAAAGTAGGAGGCACCCCAGGCCTTGGCTCAGGCTCCTCCAGAAGGAAACCACTCGCCTCTCCAGTGCTCTCGGGGTCAGGGCTGAGCAGCCGGGCAACTAGAAAGAGGGCTTTGGCCTTATTGTGAATTTTTAAATGTCATCATCATAACGTTATTTATTTAAATGTAGTTATTTTGGTATTTAATTTTTTTTTTAAGAGAGGAAAAAACCCTGTATTTTCCTGATGGAATGAAATGGCTCAGAATGGTATATTTAGGCAATTTTAAAACATTTATTATTTACCTAAAGACCAAATATGATAAATCTGTTCTAAGTATTGTGTGTCAATCCAAAGTATGGAGCTGTCACATTGTTACTGCAGATCATGCATATTAAAAATTATGAAATTACTGCAAATAGCTTGATTTATAACTCAGCCATTTAAAAAAATAAAATGGAACCATCCGGTGAATGAGAGACCACGTGTGTGACAGTGGCAGAATCTCACTTGCAGATCCGAGCATGGGTGGGCACCTCAGGGCACAGCCTGCATCTCCAGGCACGTTACCCACACCCGACAATGTGTATGTTTACTTGCCTGTTATTCAGGAGGTTTGCAGCTTGCAAAGTATTTCAGGCTGTGCTGTGTCCTGTGTGTGGGGTCGGCTCTCTCCTCTCAAGGGCCCAGACGCGCTTGTCATGCTGGTGCCCCCACTGCGAGCTCCCAGCAGGTGAATGCAGCACAAGACCCCCGTGGGGAACTCAGCTTGGGTGAGTGACCAGGCACACCGCGTGTCCTTCTGCAGGCGTGTCCACACAGAAACCAACTGTTACCACCACAGAGGACTCGGGCAGATCCTTCCTACCCAGCCGCCCATCCACTGGTTTGGCTATTTCTGAGCCCAAAACATAGACCTTATGGGTCTGGAGGCATTTTTGCTGGGATGATAAGAATCTAGTTCTCAGATTTGAGAGAGAGGATAGTTGTCTATTGTAAGGCAGCTGAAGGGCCTTTCAGAGGTGAGGATTGTCTCTCCTTTTTCCTTTTTGCTGCCTTACTTAGTTGGCTCATAGAAATTTAAAGATATTAAGAAGACCGGAAAAAACACGGTTAGAAAACTAACACATTCCAAGCAAGTATTTTTCAATTTACCTCTGAATTCTCAAGAGCCCTCAACATACAAGGGCCACTGAGCTGTGTCCCTGCTGCCAAACAGTGCATGTTTGACATGGGACCTCCCTCCCCTCAGCTGTCCACTGGCAGTTCCTAAGTCTTATTTCAAGAAATTTCTACTTTGACTTTTGCCAAACATCGGAGCTCCCTGAGGGACTAGAAACTTCATTTCTGCAGCTTTGCCCTGAACCAAACAAAACTACAAAAGGGAAACTCACACGTGACCTGCAAGGCGTGGTGCATTCCAGGTGTCTGCGTGCCGGCGCTGATCTGGTAGCAGGGTCCTTCCTGCAGACAGCTGAGCTCCTTAAATACACCGACCCATGTCCCTCACTGGAACCATTGTAGCTGGGAGCCGTGGTCAGAGGGTGGGGCGGTGCCAGAACTTGGAAGTCTGTGCTCTGTGACACGGGGATAAGTGAATCTTCAATCCCAATCGCCATTGGACCAGAGGCAGAGTGGTGGTTTGTGTGCAAAGATTTGAAATCTTAAAAGTACCGAGTTCCTGAAATCTAATAAAATATTTTTATTAAATTTGATTGAATACAGAGTATCATTGTCATTTGATAAACTTAAACGGCATTTCTACATTGGTTTTTTTACTTTACACTCTTTTCTGAGCAAGAGATGAGTCCTGAACAGAATGGCAGAGAGGCCCCTGGGGAGCGAAATGAAGCTAAAAGTGAGCGTTCAAGGACAGAGTTCATACGGAGTGTGTCCTCCCCTGCACTGATGCCCTGATTTAAAACAAGTCGTATTAGCAGAGGAAACTGCTCATGGCATACTCAGACTACGTATCCTAACCAAGGAAGCATCATCATGGTTTCCCCCCAGATACTATGCTGTAGATGCTTTAAAATGCATTGCGACCTGATCTTCCCCTTCTCTCAGGAAAAGTTCCTCTGATTCATTGGGTTCATTTTGTGGAAGTTACACATCCTAGAGGGACTCTGCCTTCGCTCACAAGAAGAGGTTGAGTGGAGGGGCCTGCACTGCGGGTGCGGCAAACAACTCAGCAGGAGCCCTGGGAGTCCTGTCTGCAGCAGAAGATGCTGGCACAGGACGAGTAACCGGTCCCCACCCAGCGAGTTTGGGCTGGACGGGAGGTGGGAGACCCGCCAGGGCAGCAACTGAGATCGCAGCGTGGCTCGGGGTTTGCAGTTCCATGCTAGGTTGGTACACATCACCCCTTGCTGCTTCCCTGTGCTTACATCACAGCTACGCAAACGTCAGATTTTCACACGGGCCTCTGGCGACCTCTGAGGAGGCGATTAAACCTGAGGGCGTCGAAGTCCTGACTTATAAATGTCTGTCAGAGGCCCCAAGGGATAATAAGCACGCTCCCGTCTCCCAGGGGCCACAACAAGCAGCCCTGACAATGGGACACCCTCTCCCTCAACCGGCCAGTGTCCTGGGAAGGGCCCGAGACCGACCCTGGGGTCATGCAGCTGCGTCCTGCGAACGAGGCTCCTAGGACGCCCCTAGGACGGGGAAAGTCCCTGTCACACTCTCTCTCACCATTTTGGCCTCCCGGTGGACCTAGTCACAGAATATGCAAAACCAAAGGGAAGCAAAAACCTGAGCATTTAAGGACCAGGAAGAGAGGGGTGCCTGGGAGATGGCAAATGGGGATAGCATGGCAAACATGAAGTTAGAGAAGGATCCCCAAAAGCTGCACAGGACAAGCTGGGCTCAGCTGAGCTGGGGAAGCAGAGACTTGGTGACCTGACCTACCTCATGGACTGTGTGCAGCTGTGGGCCCAAAAGAGCAAGCAGCACAGGCTTGGAAAACACGAGAACCATCACTCGTGCTTTTTGCTCTTAACAAAAAAAACAAAACAAAACAAAAAAACCTCTAGAAGACTTTAATAGGACTTAGTCTCATAATATACAAAATGTCTATAATACAATCCAAAATTACTATCTAAAGATCCAGGAAAATCGCTAAAGCAGTGGTCACCAACTGGTGGTCTGTGAGGTCCGAAGGCTGGCGACCACTGCTCTATAGAGCCATGAAAATTAATAGGTGCCAATGTCGGTGTGCTGCAATAATCAGAAACACGTTAGCACTTTCTATAGCTCTGTTACATTCTACGAAGGGCAAATGCTCTTCAAATGAACCAAAAGTTACCCCAAAGAGGATAAACCCCAAAACAATGTCAAGACATAACCCTTGGCCACAGAAGTGGGCAGACAAGAACAGTGTCACCGCACACGGAGCACCAACATGAAGTAACTACAGATTTCTCATCAGAACCGCCAGGACACGTGACTGGGAAACTAAACTTTAAGGCTGCCATACGGTCACTCAGATACTACCGGACCTACAGACAGTACCAGGAGTGCAGATGAAATAAAGATGCTCTTAGATGAGGGAAAACTAAGAGGATTCTTAGGCAGTAGAACTGCTCAAGAAGAAATGCTAACGGATGTTCTTCAGGCAAAAAGTAAACAGAGAAACTTGGAGCTTCAGGAAGAAAGCCACAGAAATGGTAAATATTTTGTACAAATCATTAATGAAAAATATAGTACTGTATTGAATTTTCCCTCTTCAGTTCTTTATGTCCGTAAGGTCTCTGCATTGCACTGGAAATGATAAAACATTATTTCTGAAGGAGTCTGAAAAAGTGCCTTTACTAATAATTCTTAGCGAAGATAAAGTAAACAAAAAGCCAACCGGTAAGTTGGAATGGAATGCTGGAAACTTTTTAAGTCAAGACTGACCTTAGGGACATGGTGGGTTCAATCCCAGACCCTGCAGTAAAGCAAATATTGCAATAGATTGAGCCCCACTGTTTTTCTGACTTCCCAGTGCATTTTAACAGTTCTCACTGTCGCCTCCTGAGTGTGCAGCTCCTCGGTGGTTACCAGGAAATGGAGGAAATGGGCAGGGATTTCTTCATGGGTAGGAGGCACTGGGGGGCCGGGAGTGTGAGGAAGTCTTGAAATGAGACAGGTGGTAGCTGCCCAACGCTGTTAACACACCTTATAATGGCTATGTAGTACACGAATTTTCCTACAATAAGAACATAGGAAACATAAGGCCTGGGTATCACTAGCAAAGTCTACCACATATGGAAAAAATAAATTGAAGAATTTAGCAGAATACCTACCTGGTGAGGATGCAAAAACAACAACGACAACAAAAAAAACATAAAGGACACCACCTCGTCTTGCAGGGACGGTCTCCAATGGCGGAACGTTGCTTGTCGGGTACAAGCGGATAATCTCCATGGGGCCCCACGGAGGGGCTGCTCTGTCCTCCCCTGGAGGAGGAAGGCCTTGCCCGGTTGTCTGCCCTGCCTTCCTCTCCAGTTCCAGGCTCTCCATGCACCAAGAACCCCAAAGCTTCCTTTATGGACACATTCCTCTCCCCCACCCCCATTTAATGTATCCTTGGATACACTGGCGGGACTGTACTCGGAGAAAACGTAAACTAGAATTATACAGATGTGCAGGACACCGCCGATCCCTACCTAAAGCTGAGGTGAAAGTGTTAGCTGAGTGAGCGGGAAATGGACAGGGCAGCCTGACACCACTTGGGCGAGCAGCGTCCGGGCCTACAGAGACCACGGGCCAGGCCTCCCCGACGAGACCAGGAGCACCGCTGAGGAACCTGCTTCACCTCTGCTCTCCCCGGGGACTGAGCCGCCACGCCATTGCCACCTGGAGCCCCGGCTCCGTCACAGCAGCCAGTGGGCAGTGCATGTGGGGCAGCCCTGGAGCCCAGAACTCAACCAGATTCTCAAAACCAGGGGCTTGGTTTTCTGACATACAATTTTTTACCCTTGCGAGGTACAGAGTACAACAAAATTAGTCACTTTTATTTAAAAGAAACATTAAAAATAAGTGTGCAAAATTAAATTTCATGATTAAATACACATGAAAGGAACATGCATACTTGACATGGAAACCCACATACAAAGTTAGCTGATTACATGACAGTGAGAGAACTGGCAAACGGAGAACGTGTTGCTGCAGATCCTGTTTGCTACCTGAAACCAAAACCTGCAGCGACGTTTCTTCAAAGGGGCTTTAAGAACATCAGACGCGTCCTCACCAGCACTGACACTGAGCCCGTAACCTGTGTTGCCCCGTGTGCAGTCATGTGCCCTCACTGAGAGTGCAGCTCTTCTCACGAGCTGGCAGAGGAAAGGTAGTGAGGCAGGAAGTGCAAGTGGCAGGGAGGGCTCCCCACTCCCCTTTGCTGAGATGTGTTTCCCTTCAGATCCTCTAAGTCAGTGGCTGCTCTGTTGACGAATGAGTTTGCCGGCCACTGTCACATGCTACCCTTTACCTCTCTGCACACAATATGCCACAACTGCCTAATCCAGTGGTCGGCAAACTCATTAGTCCACAGAGCCAAATATCAACAGGACAACGATGGAAATTTCTTTTGAGAGCGGAAAACCGACGTCTGCGCATGGGCCACGAAGTTTCAATCGCACTGTGCGTGTGCGCCCGCAACGTGATTATCTTGTGGAAGAGCCACACTCAAGGGGCCAAAGAGCCACGGTTTGCCGACCATAGCTCTAAGTGATGCTTTCTTCTACGACTGCCTTCTACGTCTATGCGTTGCTGTTCCCTGCGCACACCGTGAGTTTTCACTAGGAGACCGGGTGATGCACAAGCACCTTCCTCACCGGGAGGCCCCGTGTTTGCCTCAACTGCAACAGGAAGACAGGCCGCCAGCACGAGCGCACACAACCGAACCACCGGTGACAAGGGGCACAGAGGACCACGAGGGGGCTCAGGAGGGACATGCCCACCTGTGCCCTCTGACACAGCAGTCGTTCTTCGTGTTCAGACGGAGAAAATTCCTTTCTCCTTTTCTAAGGCAAGCTGCTGGTATGATTATTCTATTTAAATCTGGTTATAAGAACTAATGTTTATACATTTGTCCATTTCCCCATTATAGACTCAGTGAAAACGGCGGAATCTGTTGACAAAAACAAATTTCTATTTGTCCATTCTTTTCTCAACCCAGCCCCAAAGTCTGTTTGGAGCCCCGACTGCAGGTGGAAGGAAGCAGTGACCCAGAAAAGCTAGCATCACAGCTGGACTACAGGAGCAAGCCAGCAGGCGGCTCAGACTGCTCGGAGCCACTTGAGTGTCCAGGATGCCTGGACGCTTCCACTTCCTTTAATACTGGAAATGCGAAGCCTCGCTGAGGAAATGGACAACCACACGTGGCTTCGAGACCAAGGTCCCCGCGGCCTCTCCAGCCTGTCACCCACAAGGCCCAAAGGTGCCGGCACCAGCCCCAGGAGTTTGAGGGCACACTCAGCACTTTGGGGCACTCGGCCGTGGGTGTTGATTGCACTCTGGGTGAAGTCACAGCTTGTCGTCGGTCATTTCTAGAAACTGGGCGTAGACATCCCGGATGCACTCCCCCTTGGGGTTGAAGAGGAATTTGTAGTAGCTGCCGTCTGCACAGATCGCTGCAACAGAAGGAGCCCATCTCACTCACGGTTCTTCCCGCCAGGTTAAAGCAAGCAGCCCTCGCTCAGTGAACTGCAAAGGGCCACGCGGACACCGAGCAGCTGATTGTACGTGGGCTTGTGGGTGGCCAGGGCTTCCTGTCCGCACTGAGCACACAGGTGGCCAGAATCCCAACTGTTCTGGGAGTGCTGGCGATAGGAAAACACCCTCTTTGGTCATCAGTTAAAAAACAAGTGACCTGCCCCCAGGATTTCCTGGGAAGCCTTGGAGGGCAGGGGGCTGGCCACCTCTCATGTGGCCGTGCGGACCAAGGGGGACACACGGGGCCCGAGCCGGGCTGGGCTAGAGCAGCCAACACGGGCTGGGGGCCTTGTCGTTCTTGTCTGGCAGGACCACTTACCAATGACAGCGTTTGGCTCTGTTCCAAAGGCACAAATGCATGGAGAGCCTGAGGGAACCTGAAACTTGGAAAAACTCCACTTGGAACTGAAGTATTTTGGAAGGAAACTGGCGGATGCCAAACTATGAGGACAAGGGAAGAAAGAAAAGAAGTTACATTCACCTATCTTAAAGATACAGCTCTGTTTAACATAGTCTTAATAATTTCAATTCTGTTTTTGCTTTTAATTTTTTGTTTTTCACATAAAAAACTAAGTCCTTACAAATAGCTTTATAACAACCCCAGAAGCCATCACCACCGGGAGGGGCACAGGCTTCGCCTGTCACGAAATTCATTTCTAAACACAGCAAACACGGACAACCATGGGCATTCAGGACCAAGAGCCTGCGTCCTCAGCGGGCATTTTCTAAGGAGTAATGACGAGACTGTTTTAGTATCAAACAGACCGCACTGGTTTTTAGGGAATCAAAGGAACGACCGTGAAGAAGACTCTGCTGGGTGCCTCACTGAATCTGCCCGCAGTGAAGCAACAGCGAGTCCTTTTTGCTGGGAACCTACCTGGACTGCTTATTCCTTTTTGGGTCCTCCGCAGCGAAGATGTGCACCGTGCCGTGGTCACTGGACACGCAGATGAGGGATGCGTCCTGATTGAAGTTGATGCTGCAGAGAAATCGGACGAGGCGCGGGTCTCAGGCGGGTGTCAAGGAGCCCAGCCCCAATCACAGCCCCAAGCCTGCCGAGCTGCCACCTGGGCTGTCAGGACAGCAATGTAAGAACTCCCTCCGTGAACAAGCCGCAGTGCTCGTGACCATGGAACCCGGGGTCCAAGCACAGCAGGCCTCTCCCTGGGCACATACATGCCGGATGCGGGGGACAGGGAGGGCTTCCTGCAGACGAGGGCCTGAGGCCGCCACACACACCACTGTCCCACATGTGACTGGGGTGAGTAAAACTCCGCCTTCCCAACCACCCGGTTCCCTGGAGGTGCAGGCTACCCCTTTGGAGGTGGAAGGGCTGGGCTGGGAGGCACCAGCTCTGTGGGGGGGGCCGAGAGCAGACGGATAGGCCCTGCAGGCGCACGCACTACGTTTATGTATGAATCACATTCTGAACTCCCAGACCCAAACGCTGCTCAGCACCTACAAGAGCCACAGATGCAAAGAATGGAATCCTGCCCACCCGGGGCCAGCACCTCAGTCCTGCCAACACCGGGGGTGCGGCAACAGCTACGATGGAGAAAGCAGCTTAGACTCCCAGAGGCGGCTAAGTAATTACAGATGCGCCAACAGGGTCTCTAATATTGGCCATAAAATACCCCAGAAAAATAAGCTGGGGGAAATGAAGAGGTAAAACTGGACAATATTGATAAATGCTCAAGTACGGTGATGGGTTAATGGTAATTATAATCCTCTTCCTACTTCAGTATGTTATACTTTCCCATAATAAATGTTGAAGTTACTACTAATGAAATGGACAGGTGCTCCCCACCAACACAGCATAGCCGCCTCCTGCCTGCTGCCCAGGGTCTCGCCGGTCGCTCCGCATCATACAGGGCCCATTTCCATGCACACCTAAGCAAGGCCTTGTCTAGGTGGAAACACGGTCACGCTTACCAATAAATATTGGCTGCTTGAGATCCTCTTCGGAGCTCCTGGATTAAATGCCCTGATGAAGTATCAAATATTCTTATAAGGGTCCCCTTTGAAAAACAGTGAAGTGTTTCATTATCAAAAATAAAAATTCACAACGTTTTAGTTTTTTACTGAGATCTAACTATTCACAAAACCACCAGCCCTACAACCGCCCTCCCAAACTCACCCACATCATCTAAATCCCGACGTTTCCCTCCACTGCTCCCAAGAATGGGCTGGTGGCAGCCCTGGGCAGGAGCCAAGGGGTGAGGGAGACTTGGGACCCTTGACTGACCCGGGCATCTGCTTCCCTGGCAGACAACCACGAGCACACGGAGGCAAGCCTGCCCTGCCCCGAGTGCTGTCACTGATACGTCTACAGAAACGGCACCTTCCCTGCACCCCCCAGCCCGTTAGGAAGCCAGGCTGCAGTTCTGCCCAAAGACGGCCTGACTTCCGGACCGGCTGTCAATGACCGCTTCTTGCGGAGCCCCTCTGTGAGGTGGTAGGGGTGGGCGGGTACCGGCAGGACCACGACCTCCAGGGCAGGGACACACCCTTACTTTTTCAGATGCGGTTGCAATTCTTGTTCCCTGCAGGTTGAGAGCAATGCAGCTCAGAACGCCCTCGTGGGCAGGAATGTCCACAGGCGGCTTCTCGGTGCTGGCCAGGTCCACGAGCTGCACGTGGCCTGTGTGTGTCCCGGGGAAGGCCAACAGGGAGTTGTTGCTATTCGGGCACAGGACACAGAGGCCTGAACAGAGACAGAGAAAAGCTGTCAAGGATTCAAAACCATCATAAAGGCCCCTACTTTCCCACATGCAGCTTTGTCTGACCTGCTCTCTGCTCTCCAGTTCCCAAGGAAAAAAGTGAGAATTATTTGTAGGTTTTGATTTATATCAAAAAGGGTACCAGAGGGCCAAGCGAAGCTACCTCCCATGAGACCTCATAACAGGAGACATTTGCTGAACTTATTGAATAAACTTTTATCAAATGTCTGTCTTTCATGGTGTTAGGCACTGAAAACACAAAATTATAAAATGTGAAAACTGCTCCATTAACAGCAGCAAAAGAAAATACAATACTTAAGGATAAATTCAACAACAGATCTTAAGTCCCTGTTACACATTGCAAAGGAAAACCAAAGTTCTTATAGATGGAGCTACACTATGACCATGGATTGGAATCTACATTCACAGTTAAAGTCTCCCCCAGCTTTTTTGAAGAAAGAGACAAGCTGATACTAAGATTATAAGGAAAGGCAAAGATCCTGGAATAGCAAAAACATTTTATGTAAAGTAAGGGCAAGTTTGAAGGACTTGTACCTCCTCGTTGCAAGAAATATTTTAAAGTTCCAAAAATCAAGGTAGTATGGTGCTGACATGAGGACAGAGACACAGCTCTCGGGAACAGACTTAAGGAATCCAGAATATTTTTACACTTAATCTGATTTTTTAAAAATATGTTTTTATTGATTTCAGAGAGAGGGAGGGAGAGGGAAAGATAGAAATGTCAAGAGTGAGTCACTGATGGCAGCCTCCTGCACGCCCCTCACCTGGGAAGGAGCCCACAACCCGGGTATGTACCCTGACCTGGAATCGAACTGTGATCTCCTGGTTCCTAGGTTGTCACTCAACCTCTGAGCCATACTGGCAGGCATACTTAATTTGATTTTTAACCAGACTATATAAAGAATTATTTCAACTCAGTATAAAAATGATCCATTTCAAAACAGGCAAAAGATCTGAAGATACTTCACACTGAAGATACACAACTGGCCACAAAGCACAGGAGATGCTACCACACCTAGAACAACGTCTAAAGTAAAAGGCTGACAATGCCAAGTGTTGGCAACTGGAACGCTCATAAATCACTGATGGAAGTAGAGCTGGCCACAACCACTTTGGGAAACATTCTGCTAGTTTTCTGTAAAATTAGATGTGTGTTTACAATATGACCCAGCAATGACCAGGTGTACCAGTTAATAATGCGGATTTTTTTCAATAGACAGAGTTACCTATATGTTGATATATGTGATTTTATATGTATGCTATTTTTTGTATTGCCAACAAAACTTCATGTCAAATTTTCTGAAGGTGTTAACATCATAGATATTTTTACACTTTAAAATGTTGAATTTCGTGCCCAAAAAAGAGCATTTGCAGTAAGTTTTACTTTGTTACTTTATTTTAAAGAAAAGTGCAGCTGATAGTTATCGTATACTTCGGGAAACTTATGGTGAACTGGCTCCATCTCAAGACACTTGTGAACACTGGTTTAAATACTTTAAAAGTGATGAGCTCGATGTGAAAGACAAAGAATGTCCAGGTCAACTGAAAAAGTTTGAAGACCACCCTGGGCGGGTTGGCCCAGTGGATAGAGCTTCAGCCTGTGGACTGAGGGTCCCGAATTCGATTCCAGTCAAGGGCACATGCCTGGGTTGTTGGCTCGATCACCAGTAGTGGGTGAGCAGGAAGCAGCCAATCAATGATTCTCTCTCATCTATCTCTTTCTTTCTCCCTTCCTCTCTGAAACCAATAAAGAAATATATATATTTTTAAAAGTTTGAAGACCAACAATTAAAAGCATTATTTGATGAAGATGCATGTCAAACTCAAAACAACTTGCAGAAAGATTAACATTGCTCAGCAAACAATTTCTGATCGTTGACAAGCAATGGGAAAGATTTTAAAGAAAGAACATGAGTGCTACATCAACTGAACGAAAGACAAATGGAAAACCGAAAAGTCATCAGTAAAATGTTGCTTCAATGGCACAAAAGAAAGTCTTTTTTTTTTGCATTGAATTGTGACTGGCGATGAAAAGTGGATTTATTTTGAGAATCCCAAACGCACAAAATCATGGGTTGATCCAGGTCAACCATCAACATCGACTGCAAGGCCAAATCGCTTTGGAAAAAAGACAATGCTCTGAGTTTGGTGGGATCAGGAAGGTGTGTATTAAGAGCTTCTAAAACCAGGTGAAACTGTTAATACTGATCACTACCGACAACAAATAATCAGTTTGAACCATGCTTTGATCATGAAACGACTAGAATGGGCCAGAAGACACGACAAAGTATGTTTGCTTCATGATGACGCACCATCACAAAAAAACAGTTAAAGACACGTTAAAAGATCTCGCCTGGGAATTATGAACCCACCCGCCATATTCACCAGCCCTTGCTCCTTCAAGATGACCACTCGTTCCGATCAATGGCACACGCACTGTCTGAGCAGCACTTCAAAACATACGAAGAAGTGGAAAATTGGGTCTCTGAATGGTGTGCCTCAAAACAAGAAAAGTTCTATTGGGACAATATCCACAAATTACCTGAAAGATGGGGAAATGTGTAGGTAGCGATAGATGTTACTTTGAATAAAGCACTTTTGATGTTTCTCTTGAAATTATCATGTTTTCTTTGGATTACACAATCTGCATTATTAACGGAGTACTAGTTAATCCATACTATTAACTGGTTAATAATTAATCTGCATTATTAACCGGTATACCTGGTATACTCCTCAATATTTACTCAGGAGAAATGAAAATGTATCCATATAAAGATTTATTTTTAAATTTTTTATTTACTGATTTTTAAGAGAGGGAGAGGGAGAAGGAGAAAGGAGGGAGGGAGATTAGAGATAGATTGATCTGTTGTTCTACTTATTCATGCATTCACTGGTTGATTCTCATTACATTTCACAACCTTAGAGCATCAGGATGATGCTCTTATCAACTGAGCTACCCAGCAGGGCTCCACACAAAAATCTGTATGTCAACATTCATAGCAGCTTCTAATCATAATAGCCAAAAACTACTGTGGTATATCCATACCAGGGACTATTACTCAGCAATAAAAGAGAGCAAAATAATAATATGCCAGGAAGAATCATAAAAATATTAAGCTAAGAGAAAGACACCAAACATCTAAAAAGGCAAAACTTGAAGGTCAGTCAGATAGGGGACAGGACTGCCTGCCTGAGGAAACTTTTTGGGTGATGGCTGTTCTGTGGTGGTAGCTACACAACTTTTAACAATTACTAACATTCATCAAATGACATACTCAAAATGAGTAATACTGAACCAAGCTAGGAGAAAAAATAAAAATAAAAAATTTTTAAAGAAATTAAGCTGATATAATGAATAACCAAGTCAGCCACAAGTAACCTTGCCTCCAGAAGAAAAAGGAAACACCTCAGTATTTAATAAAAACACGGACTCTGGGGCCCCAGCAGTGCTCCCGAATGGCTTACAATCTCCCTGGAACCTTGTAAGGCCCCGACTCTGATAAAGGAACTAGGAGGTTGGCCCGGGAAGGGTCACCAGGAGGAAGTAGAGGGAGCAAGAGCCCCAATACCCCTCAGGACACCTCACCACGCAAGGCCCTCAGGCACACCAGCTGCAGGTCTGGGCACTCCTCTGAATCTCTTACCTTTAGGGTTATAGCAGGTTTCAAAGACGTGCAGTTGGTGGGGATTGTGTGTGAATGTAAACACCTTAATCATAGAGTCCAAAACAACCACAATTCTAGAAAGAAAGAAAAAATAATTCAGGATTCCTCTCCAGGGAGCAAACTCAAATACTCTGGGATATCTGTTCTCACCGTTTCGAACCTTAGAAACTCGGAACACCACACAAAGGGATCATTCTCGCTTGAAACACCCACCTGGGGCCCTGCAGGTCGCCTGTGGAGCGTGTCACAGAGGAGCAACTGAGGGTGAGGTCAGCACTAAAGAGCAAAAGCCTCTCACCTGGTAGAGGCTGGCTAATGAGCTGAGATTTAAGATATTTTCATCAAACTAGAGCCCCAGTGCACAAATTCGTGCATGGGGGGGGAGCATGTAGGTGGTGGTCCCTCAGCCCAGATTTCGAGGGCACAGGTGCACGATTGGGGCTAGGGAGGGACACAAGAGGTTGGCCAGCCAGGGAGGGATCCAGGCACGTCCGGCCTGTCTCGCTCAGTCCTGATCAGCTGGACCCCGGAGCAAGCTAACCTACCAATCAGAGCGTCTACCCCATGGTGGTCAGTGCACTTCATAGCAACTGGTCGACCAGTCAGTCAACTGTCTGCCCCCTGAAAGCCAGTGAATGTCATAGTGAGTGGTTGAGTGGCCTTAGCATATCATTAGCATATTATGCTTTGATTGGTTGAATGGATGACTAGCCACTTAGCATATTAAGCTTTTATTATATAGAATGGTTCACCTCTAGTAAGAACCAAGTAGAATACATGGGGCTGAGATTACATTTCTGTTCTTTTAGATATGGCTGGATACTTTAGAAATGCCAGGGAGTAGAAGGTCCTGGATTTGGCTCTACTATTTGCATTATGAAGGGTCTCTAAATATTGACATCTCTGGGAATAACAAACCTAAGAATGCAGCGATGACATTCATCTTATTCAGTGTCTTTGTTCTCCACAGCTGAATATAATATGTAAATCATATCAAATTAAATCCAAATTAGTGAAGCTTTGTCCTACCTTGCTGCCCACAATATTGCCCTAAACACTCTGAAGGCAACAGCTGAGAAAGAAACCTGCTCTCAACAAGTCAGGGACATCATCTCAATAAGGAGATTCCTTTACCTTCCGATGGAAGATAAGTACTGAGACAGCTTCTGGAAAAGCATGGTTCAAAACTTATGTCTTCCATCAGCACCTGCTGGATGGAGACAGCTCTCCCGAGGCCTGAGAGCTACTGAGGGCAGCGCCAGGCCGAGGCAGGCGCATTTAATCTATGCCCCTGACCCCGCGCCTCAAAATGACCCTCGGAGGCCAATAAAATTCACTGCCTTCCTTGCAGTAACATAGATCATCCTATGTCCTTTGGATCATAAACCACGGCCATCACATTTCTTTTTCTTTTTTTCCTGTTATAATTTATGAGATGTCCATTAATTGTGCCATTAATTTTTAAAAACTGTTTATTGTCATCACATATTAATACCTCATTTTCTTGAACACTTTCTTCCTTCAACATAAAAGTATTCCAGTCACCTTCTGAGCAAGTGACTATTCCACTTTTAGAAATTGGATATCAAACCTACCTATCTCGC
Organism: Lasiurus borealis; assembly: GCA_004026805.1. Classification (NCBI taxonomy): domain Eukaryota; kingdom Metazoa; phylum Chordata; class Mammalia; order Chiroptera; family Vespertilionidae; genus Lasiurus; species Lasiurus borealis. The sequence goes on from PVJN01021110.1 coordinate 28,706, forward strand.
CGCAATTTGACTGCCTTGACTTCTGTAGAAAATTCTATTTCAATAACAGTCTTCTTTTTCAGGTCATCCCAGATCATCACTGAAATATCAGAAAGAATGTATGAGCACAATACTAAACAGGCCACTCTGAAGGGATCCTTATACCAATCACCTGATCAGGCAGAGATGGTTCTCTCCCTCTGAGGTCTAAAACCACCCCCTCCGGACTCTCCTGCTCCTTCTCTCCCCTCTGTCGGCACTCACAGCCCCTCTCACACACTCACAGGTGCTTTGCTCTCTCTTCTGACAGCCCTTGCCTAGTGCTCAGGCAAATTTCATCCAACCCTCTTTCTAGTTACTAAGTGTTAATGCGCTAGCAAGAAACCTGGGTCAATGTCATTGTGAAGTCCAATGCAAAGCCCAGGGCCAGGGGTTTCTCTACTGCACCTGACTGTTCTTGCTCTTCTTCAAGCTCAGAAATGGTTGCCTGCTCTTGGTGCAGGGATTCCCCAGGATGTGCTGGGGTCTGCATCCCAAGGGCTGAGATACCTCACAGACAACCTCTGAAGTCAAGAATGTTGACCAGTGTGCTAGGGAAATGCAGGGAATGCGGCATCCAGCCGTTTTTATCTTCTCTACGCACAAAGCCATCTTTGTTCCAGAAACCTCTCCAGTTACAAACCTCTGCGTGGGCTCCCCGTAAAGGGCACCAAAGCACTAACACTAGGTAACAACTGCCTGTCAACCTTCCAACACCCACGTGTTCACAACCTTTAGGACATGCTTACTCTTGTGATTCAAAAGCAAACTTCCTCTGGCTCTGCAACCAAATACCAAAGTCTGTAATCCAAAACAAATGCAAACTGTCAACCAGACAGAATTCTGCAGGTGAACAATGCCAATCAAGGCTGTCAAAAATCTGGGGAACTCCATTTTCAGAAATGTCTGGAAATGGTGTGGTAAAGCTCCAGAGCTAGCCCTTTGAACTACACAGAACCACAGGGGGATCAAACGTGGCCACAGACACAAAAATGTTCTCAAAAGTCCAAGAAGCTAGTACATGTGAGGCACGATTATTAAATACACCATGACTTTACCTTTGTTGGGAGGGTATTTTGGCTTCTTCCCACCACCAACTAAAGCTAAATAGTTGCAGCGGAATAACATTTCAACATGGCCAACTCCTCCTTCCAGAAATTCTGAAATGATATTAAAAAGAAGTTAGTATGTATATTTTATAATTTAAAAAAAGGAAAAAGAGGTGAAACTAACAGTTGGCATTTGACTTTAATCAGCAATTTAAAGCATCATCAGAAATGAAAGTAGTGACTGAAGAGAGAAAATAATTAGCTATGAGCTACAGACATCTCTCAGCATCCTGTCACCCATCAACTATTTTCATGCGTAAACGCTGAGCACGTAGCACCCTGAGAAGCCAATAGAGCAAAACATGACCTATCTAAATTCGTATTTTATGGTATGGCAAAACCTGTAAACTGAGAAAGCAAGCTAAACACTTTAATGCAAAAACCGAGTTTTTAAAAATCATTTAAACACTTTTCCACTAAAGTTTGAAATGCTCAAAACTGCTCATGAGCTATATTAAGAGGAAATAAATGTCAGCAGTTTCTAATGTCCTCCAGGACAGAGACAGTGCTCTCTCCAGAAGGCAAAGCAAGCCCTGATGAGAAGTGTGGGGACTCAGAGAAGCAGGCCCCCCCAGTGCTGTTTGTCCTAGAGCAGGGCTGCCCCACCCCGTCCTCCCCAACCCTGTTCCCTGGTCTGAAATGACCTTGAGTTCCTAGGTTAGTGAGGGCAAGCGAGGAACCAAAACCTCTAGAAATCATAAGTCAACTTAAGAATCACCTCCTACCTGCCCAGTCACAGCTGCACAGATATTTGGTGTCTTTTTCTTAGCTTATTATTGTTTAGATTCTTCGTGCATATTATTGTTTTGCTCTCTTTTATTGTTGCTGTAATCAACTCTTAACTCCTCTCCATGATTCTGAGTCAATTTAAGTAAAAAGTATTCTGAAATTTGCAAGTCAAGCTGTTCAAAATATTTTGTAACTACTTATCTGTACAAAGCAGTTGTCTTAATTCACTATCAACCAAACAAAATGAATAGGTGTCAGATGCGTGGGCGACTAACAGGAGTCTCCCAGCAGTGCTGCCGCTGCAGATGGTGGGGGGACATGCTTGCCCAGCCCTTCATGTGCGCCCAGCACTAATCTGTGCTTTACATGGTCTACCTCGTTCATCTTCAAATAACCATAGGCAGTTGTCCTAACTTTACACATAAAGGAACTGAGACCCAGAGAAGGCGAAAGACTTGCCCAAGGTCACATAGCAACCTGGTAAAGGTCAGAGCCAAGATTCGAATCTAAGCAATGTGGGTGGTGTAGAGTCCGGCCCTTCATTACTAGGCTACCCTGTCTTCCTCCAATAAATGAAAGTGACAGACCTCAGGATACAAAATAAATTCCTACATATAAAGCACCACTCACTGGTTTATATACTTGGCTGGTGTAAGATTTCCTTTACAAAGGAAATTTTAAAAATTAAAAAAAAAAAAATCTGAAAATGTGGGGTATTGTTAAATTGAAAGGGGGCTGTTTAATGGAGCACCAGGATGCAATAACTTCCTCTTCCAGTTGAGAAATTTCTAGCATCAGAAAATGTAACTTGTACACTGAATAAAAACCACAACTACAACTGCAGAAGGAAAAAGGATGTTTCTCACTTCCTAGGATTTATCTGAGATTTGTTCATCCAGGGGGCAGTGCTTGATTCTCCCATCAGAACCAGGAAACACTAAAAGCTTAAGAAAAATATGTAAGAGAAAAAAACAAATTGAAAAAATTCTATCAGTAAATTTAACATTTTTCCTGTCAAATGGGAAAAGGGCTACCATTATTCTAACAGAATTCCTGATTCCAGCTTGTACTCCATGAAAACATAACTTTATTACTACAGATATTGCTAAGATGGTCACTAACTAAGAGTTAGAGTCCCATCTGCTATGATTAAACTCATCTTTTGAGTTCTTTACAACATTACCTTCACCGAGGGGTGAACATGGTCTAGGTCAGTGGTCAGCAAACCGCGGCTCTCGAACCACATGCGGCTCTGTTGAATAATGAGTTTGCCAACCACTGGTCTAGGTCAACTACACCTTGTTCTCCAGACACTGAAGACATGCTTCAAAGTTGACAATTCACTGGACAAATCAGTCAGGCCAATGCCCACGAAATTACCACTGTATCCTGCTCCTGCACAGATCTAGGCACCGAGAAAGAAAGAGCACAGCTCCATCCAGTTGATGGAGGACCATGGACCCTGAATTTACTCAAAACCAGCTGTGTTCCCTTACCCCGGCCACCTCCTCCATCTACAAGATTTTAGATTATGAGGGCTGGAAAGCAGAGAAACCATGAAATGTTGGCTACTTCTTACCTTGTTTCTCTTTTTCTTTTAGTGGGTCGGTGTTATAGACTCGGAATCCATTTTCCATTCCACATGCAAAGCATCCTAAAGTGAGAGAGAGACATTAATCAGCTCGCTGGTTCTAGAGAAAGTGGCCTCTCCTAAGAATGCCAGCAGATGCACAGTCCACACAGACATGCTTGCACAGGCGCATCCATTCCCTGTGGGCAGTTATGAAAGGGTGGGCACATCCTAGCACAACAGTTTCATTTGCATCCCATGCACTGAACCTATTGATTCCCCCTGAGGGCACATGCCTGGGTTGCAGGCTTGATCCCTGGTAGGGGACATGCAAAAGGCAGCCCATTGATGTTCTGCTCTCACAGCAATGTTTCTCTCCCTTCCTCTCTCTCTGAAAATCAACTAAAATATTAAAAATAAAATATTTAAAAAATAATCTTTAATGAGACCTTTATAAAACTATAAACTTCAAGAAACCAAGATGGTGGCATAGGTGAACACCTAAACAGCTGCCTCGCACAATTTCAAAACTACAGCTAAAAGACAGAACAGACATCATCCAGAACCACAGGAAAGCTGGCCGAGTGGAAATTCTACAACTAGAAGGAAAGAGGGGCCCACGGAGACTCAGAGGAGCTGCAAAAAGCTGAGATACAGAGACACACGTGAGGAGAGGACCGGTGTCAGAGTGCCTGGCTGGCTTCCTCTAGCGCAGTGGTTTTCCACCTTCCTAAGGCCGAGACCCTTGCATACAGCTCCTCATGGGGTGACCCCCAACCATGAAATTTTGCTACTGTTATGCATCATGATGTAAATATCTGCATTTTCCCATGGTCTTAGGCAACCCCTGTGAAAGGGTCGTTCGACCTCCAAAGGGGTCAAGACCCACAGGTTGAGAACCGCTGCTCTAGCGGGAGGGAGACGGAAACTCTCGCCTGCACTGAGCCCCAGTTCCGACTGCACTGAACCTCACTTCTGGGCAAGACTCATACGGGGAGAGTTTGAACTGTCAGGAAAAGGGAGGAGTGCGCGGAAACTTAGGGGAGCCGAGAAAGGCAGAGTTCTAGAGGTGCACGCGTGAGTGTTCACAGAGAGGACTGACTGCTGATTGTGCCAATGACTTTCTCTAGCAGGAGGAAGAGGAACCTCCCGACTGTACTGAACCTCAGTTTGGGGCAAGACCCTGGGACCCATTCATATAGGTACCCAGAGCACACGGAAACTCAGGGGAGCCACGAAAGGCAGAGGTCTGGAGGCGCGCGTGTGAGAGCGCACAAAGAGGGCGGCAGCAATTATGGAGGGACACTGAGACCTAGGGGCCCAGTAGGACAGGAAGCCAAGGCTGTCTGCTCAGCAATGAGACTCCGCCCCATCCAAGCTGAGCAGAGGCTTTTGCAATTTTGTCTCTTAAGGCTGACTTAGAAGTTCTCCGGCATAGACCCAGCTGATCCTCACAGCCAATTGGCTTGGAGGTCAATTCCCCCCAGTGATACCAACAACAATCAAGACTTAACTACAACAAGGCTGTACACACAGCCCACAAAGGGGTGCACCAAGAGAGTCCATCTCAGGGAACTGGGGAGGTGGAGCTGTTGGGCCCTATAGGACACCTAGCACACAAAGCCACTCTACCAACTCAGGGAAGCAGCGAAAATGCGGAGACAAAGGAACAGATCACAAACAAAAGAAATGGAGGAAAACAAACAACTGGATATAGAGTTCAAAACCACGGTTATAAGGTTTTTCAAGAATTTCCTAGAAAAGATCAATAAATTTAATGAGACCCAAGAGGAGATGAAAAAGGAGCAACTAGAAATTAAACATACACTGACTGAAATAAAAATATTATACAGAGACCTAACAGCAAGAGGAATGCAAGAATCAAGTCAAAAATCTGAAATACAAAAAAGCAGAAAACACTCAACTGGAAAAGCAAAAAGAAAAAAGAATCCAAAAATTTGAAGACAGTGTAAGGAGCCTCTGGACAACCTCAAGCGTACCAACATCAGAATTACGGGGGTGCCAGAAGGAGAGAGAGAGCAAGATACTGAAAACCTACTTAAAGAAATAATGACTGAAAACTTATCCCACCTGGTGAAAGACATAGACTTACAAGTTTAGGAAGTGCACAGAACCCCATATAAAAGGAATCCAAAGAGGACCACGTCAAGACACATCATAATTAAAATGCCAAGAGCAAATGACAAAGAGAGAATATTAAAAGCATCAAGAGAAAAATACTGTAGTTAATTACCTACAAGGGAGCACCTATACGACTGTCAGCTGATTTCTCAACAGAAACAAAGCAGGCCAGACGGGAGTGGCAAGAAATATTCAATGTGATGAATAGCAAGAACCTACAACCAAGAGTGCTCTACCCAGCAAAGCTATCATTCAGAATTGGAGGGCGAATAAAGAGCTTAACAGGTAAGATTAAAGGAGTTCATCAACACCAAACCAGTATTATATGAGATGCTGAGAGGTATTCTTTAAGAAGAGGAAGAAGAAAAAGGTAAAGATAAAAATTATGAACAACAAATACATATCTATCAACAAGTGAATCTAAAAATCTGATGAAGAGAATAAACTGGTGAATATAATAGAATCGGGGGCATAGAAAGGGAGTGGACTGACAATTCTCAGGGGAAAGGGGTTGGGGGCTCGGGAAGAGACTGAAAAAAAATCATACACCTATGGACGAGGTCAATGGGGGGGAGGTAAGGGCAGAGGGTGGAGTGGGAACCAGGTGGAGGGGAGCTATGGGGGGAAAA
>PVJN01021111.1:0-35187 GCA_004026805.1 Lasiurus borealis
CCATAAAAGACAATGAAAAGGAAGGGCTTTTATAAAAACAGTTTATCATTACTCAATGTTCTTTCTTTGTGCAAACTGATTTTGCATAACGTGCTCGCATACTGAAAGTATACAGCATGCCGAGACCGGTGTGGCTCAGTGGATAGAGCATCGGCTTGCGGACTGAAAGGTCCCAGGTTTGATTCTGGTTGGGGGCAGGTACCTTGCTTGCGGGCACATCTCCACTGTGGGGCGTGCAGGAGGCGGCTGATGGATGTCTCTCTCTCATCGATGTTTCTGGCTCTCTATCTCTCTCCCTTCGTCTCTGTAAAAAAAAATCAATAAAATAAAATAAAATAAAGTATACAGCACATCTGTTCACAAGACCTTGAAGAGGAGCACAGGCTACCACTTAGGGGTGTCCACCCGTTACCAAGTGTCATCGCTAACGGCTGCTGGGTCCTGTCACCTCATTCCAGAGTGGAGCTGTACCTCCAAACACATTTCCACCGGGCTCGGCCCGCGTGTCAAGGTTTCCTGTCTGTGGCCTCTGAGCCTCTGAGGGCAGGAGGGTACGGGGAGGAGGGGGAGAAAGAGGGGACTGGAAAGGAGCAGAAACGGAAGGAGACATTGCCTCCTCCCCTCATCATCACCAACAATGTAAAAAGGCCAGAACCCTCCCACCCACCCCCCCGGTGGCACCCGAGCTGGGCCGCAGCTGTTGGCGGGCTGTGCCCGGGCACTGACCTCTGAGGACCGGCCTCTCCCCGATGCTCCGGATGCTGTAGAAGGCGCTGGACAGGGGCGCGTCGGGGATGAGCTCCGCCAGCAGGTACCCCGAGTACCAGGCGCTCACGGAGGCGAAGATGAAGAGCAGGGCCCTCAGGGTGCCTGCGGACAGACGGACGGACAGGCGGGTGTGGGTGCTCGGGACAGCGGCCTCCTCTCCCCGTTCTCCTAGTTCCCCACCCTCCCCACCAACCACGAGTGTCTGCAGCTCCCGGGAGGCGGGGGCAGACGAGGGCCAGGGATGCTTTAAGGAGCCAGCGTGCTTTGGGGGCAGGATTGGAGGTGGACAGACGCAGAGAAGCCGAACGAGATAGGAGCGCGCTCCAGGTCACGGTGGTTTGGGTCCAAGAACGTGCCCAAGTGTGAACGGCATCGATCCCCCCAGTGGCCTGGGGAGCCGGCCCGTCTGACCTGGCCCCGCCTTGCCCGGCTACGTGGACCGTGGACGGAGGGGGGCAGGCGTCAGCCCTCAGGGGCGGGGCCTCCCTTCCACAGGCACGGCCCCACCTGCACGCCACCGGCCAGCTCTGCCAGTCCTTCTAGTGCCCTTGTCGGCAAACCGCGGCTCGTGAGCCACAAGCGGCTCTTTGGCCCCGGGAGTGTGGCTCTTCCATAAAATACCTCGGCCTGGGTGAGTCTATGTTGAAGAAGTGGCGTCAGAAGAAGTTTAAGATTTTTGTGTTTTTTTTTTAAATGTATTTTATTGAGTTTTTACAGAGAGGAAGGGAGAGAGACAGAAAGTCAGAAACATGGATGAGAGAGACATTGATCAGCCACCTCCTGCACTCCCCCAACTGGGGATGTGCCCACAAGCAAGGTACATGCCCTTGACCGGAATCGAACCTGGGACCTTTCAGTCTGCAAACCGACGCTCTATCCATTGAGCCAAACCGGTCTCGGCGATTTTTTTTTTAAATATATTTTTATTGATTTTTCACAGAGAGGAAGGGAGAGGGATAGAGAGTTAGAAACATCAATAAGCAAGAGAGACATCGATCAGCCGCCTCCTGCACACCCCCTACTGGGGATGTGCCCGCCACCAAGGTACATGCCCTTGACCGGAATTGAACCTGGGACCCTTCAGTCCGCAGGCCGACTCTCTATCCACTGAGCCACACCGGTTTCGGCAGAAGAAGTGTACGTTTAAAAAAATGCGGCTCTCCAAAGACATTTCCGTCGTTGTCCTGTTGATGGTGGGCTCTGCGGACGAATGAGTGTGCTGAGCACCGTGCTGGTGACTGACGGAGCCGAGGTGAGTTGTGGGGACCCCCCAGGTCACAGGGGGTGGACTCCCCAGGTCACAGGGTGGCTGGCGGCTGGTCGGGGCTGCGCTCCTGACCCGCAGGCTCCGCACTCACCGCTGGCGGCCAGTGTCAGAGCTGCCCTGAACGGCGGGACACCGGGGTGTTGTCAGGGGGGTGGCGTCTCCCCTCCCGGCACCCTGAGCAGAGACAGGCGGGCACCTCTCCCCGCCCCCCTTTCCCAAGTTCACAGCCACGGACAGAGGCAGGCCTCCCACTGGCCAGCACCCCACCTCAGGCTCCCTCCTCCTCTCCAGGCCGGGATGACAACGCGCAAACCTGCATCTGTCACTCTGCCCCAGCTCCGCCCTGACCTGGGCCCCACCGTTCCCTGCCCCTGCGGGTCCCCCTTCCTGTGTGCCCGGCAGTGGCCCCCGCTGCTGCCTTGGGTCCAGTCTGCAGGCGCTCCTGGAGCTGGACGCTTCTCGATCCCTTCACCCATAGGGTCTTTTTCCAAGCGCGCATTTCAGCGCCCGCACGTTTCTCTCTTTTCCAAACCACGCAGCCCCGGAGGCTGTGAGAGCGCTGTGCGGGGCGGGCTTCCTGATGCGAACTCCCGGGGCTGGGTGGCCACCGCGGTGTCCCAAGGCTTCGGGGGCGCCTCTCACAGCCGGAAAAAGCCACCCCAGAAAGCACAGGGAGGCCCTGCCTGTGGCGGTCGCTTTCCCGGCCGCCGGTTGGCTCGGGGACAGGCCCCATGGCCGCTGCGGCTGTGAGGGGCCCTCTCGCGTGGCCCAGCTCTGCTGGTCTGGGTCCCCTGCTTTAGGGCGCTCTCCTGCCCGGATCCCTGCCTGTCGGCCTGCCTCCTGCGCCTCCTCTTCCAGGCTCTCCCCACCGCCCACGTTGGTGCGGCCTTGGGACCTGCACAGGCGGGCACCCTCAGGGCAGCCATGGGCACACCTGGTGGGGGTGGCGCTCCAAGGGCCCCTTCCCTCCAGGGCTGGGCCCACGGAATATCCCGGAAAACGCTGTTGGGGCCACCCGGGGGGGGGGGACGGCTGGAGTCCCGGAGTTCAGCCTCAACGGTTATTAGGTTCGGCGGAAAGAGCCGCTGAGCACCCGGCTTCCCCGAAAGTCAGACATCTCCCGAAAATAAGACCTACTTCCCGTGTTGCCTCTCGCTGTCATAGGAGGCATCCCCCCCATGAAAATAAGACCTCCCCGATCATAAGACCTCCCGATAATAAGGCCTCCCCCAAACATCAGGCCTCCCCAGAATAGAAGGCCCCCGAAGCGACCATCAGGCGTCTGACTCTTGATTTAAAGAGACCTCGCCCTGCCTGAGCAGCTCCGGCTGTGCTGCGGCCCATCCATAAGCGGGTTTGTGATGACAATGACTCCTGTCCTGTAGACAGGTCATACATTTCCTTTTTTTTTTTTTTTGGTTCAAAAAAACAATAAATGTGCACTGTCTTCTTCAGGGAGAAATAAGACATCCCCTGAAAGTAAGACCTAGCGCCTCTTTGGGAGCAAACGTTAAGATAAGACACTGTCTTGTTTTCGGGGAAACAGGGTAAGTCACAGCTGGACCGCTGCTTCTGAGTGTTTTGTTTGAAGATGGCAACTGGACAGCCAGAGGCCCGCCCGCCAGAGGATCTTCCGGTCGCAAAGAGCCGCTGTCTGGCTTGGAGAAGGGGAAGGGGAACTTGCTGCCCGTTCTCGGGCGGGTAAAGCACAGCAGCGCGGAAGGAAGACCCGGCTCTGTCCCGGGCTGGAGGAGGACAGGAGCAGCCGGGGAGGGGAGCACAGGGAGAAAAAGGGAGAAAGAGCCCACAGGCCTCAGCGGCAGAACGGAAATCCAGGCTGCCCGCCTGCGAGGCGCTGAGCTCCCCTCCCGGCGCTCTGCCCGGGCCTCCTCGGAAGGATGTGGGTGTCCGTGGGCGGGGAGAGGGGTGCCAGGATGACCTCAGGGCTGGGACAGCCTGGGCTCTTGTGGTGGCTGGGCAAAGCCAGGACCTAGAGCAGCGGTTCTCCACCTTCCTAAGGCCGCGACCCTTGCATACAGCTCCTCATGGGGTGGTGACCCCCAACCATGAAATGTTGCTACTGTGATGCATAGTGATGTCAATACCTGCATTTTCCGAGGGTCTCAGGCGACCCCTGTGAAAGGGTCATTTGACCCACAAAGGGGTCGTGACCCACAGGTTGAGAACGGCTGACCTAGAGCCAGACCCCACACCCATGGGGGAGGGCAGGTCCCGCAGGGGGAGGGGGCAATGGCTGGTGGGGAGCCAGCGGTAACCTTGGCGCTAGTCTAACACAGTCTCGGGGGCACCCAGGGCGCCAACAACGAGGCAGGCACAGGAGCCAGGAGGTGGGGGACTAGAGGCACCTGGAGAACCGGGTAGAGCGCTGGGTAGAGCCTGCCCATGGCCCAGCCTGCCCATGACCTAGCCTGCCCAGGACCCCGCCTGCCCAGGACCCCACCTGCCCAGGACCCAGCCTGCCCATGACCAAGCCTGCCCGTGACCCAGCCTGCCCAGGGCCCAGCCAGTCCATGGCCCAGCCTGCCTATGACCCAGCCTGCCCAGTGCCCAGCCTGCCCATGGCCCAGCCTGCCCATGGCCCAGCCTGCCCATGGCCCAGCCTGCCCATGACTCAGCCTGCCCGTGACCCAGCCTGCCCAGGGCCCAGCCTGCCCATGGCCCAGCCTGCCCAGTGCCCAGCCTGCCCATGGCCCAGCCTTCCCTGTGCCCAGCCTGCCCATGGCCCAGCCTGCCCATGACCCAGCCTGCCCGTGACCCAGCCTGCCCAGGGCCCAGCCTGCCCATGGCCCAGCCTGCCCATGGCCCAGCCTGCCCATGGCCGTACAGCTGCCCCCGGAGCTCAGTGCCCGCAGCTGATCGCAGGCAGCGGGACACTGGGAGAGCAGCCCGGGGCCGTCCCAGGTGAGCATGGTCTTGGGAAAGGTGGGGGTCCGGGGAGCCAGCCAGGGGGGTGCTGGCCCCAGGGGCCTGCCGGCGGGAGTGGCCAGCAGCCGGCGAGGCAGGGCCTCGGGAGGAAGTACACAAAGTCCGGGAGCGGCGGTGGCTCGGTGAGCGGGAAGGACCCGACCTTCACGGCGGGTAATAAAGTTATCGCTGCTATCAGCCCGTCCTCCCTGAGCTGCCACCTCAGAGCAAAGGCCAGTCCCGGGCGCCGGCAGGAACCTGGGCAACTTCCTCCCGGGACCCTCCAGTAGTATGTGTGCCCGTGTGCGTGCCGGCCTGTGCACGCGTGTGTGCGCGTGTGCCTGTGTGCGTGTCCCACCCTCACCCACCTGCAGGTCCCCGGGGGTCTCAGGCTGGGGAAGGAAGCCCTCCTCAAACCGACCTCAGATCGGGGGGACCTCAGGCCTCCCCCACCATCGCTCCAGTCCGACGAGAGCCCCTCTGAACGCCACGTCCCTGGGATTCCCCCAACCCCACACACAGTAGGGCCAGGAAGCTGTCTGTCACCGGCAGGGCGGCCAGCACAGGCCACACGCCCTCCCCCTGGAGGTGGCCCCCTCGACCCCTCTTGTCCTGGTGGGGGGTGCTGGGAGGGCTGAGAGGTGGGTGGACCCCACTTGCACTCGGGAGGCGGCTGCTTTGTGGCTCGAGCTCTGCTGTGGCCACTGTCCCATGGGCTGGGGACGCTGCCCCCAAGCACCACAGCGGATATGCCGGCCACCACCACCGGCAAAGGCTGACCCGCTGCCCTTCACCCCGAGGCGTGGGAGGGGTGAGTCCCAGGTGAGGGCACCGGCCGGGACTCGGTCCACTGGCCCTGCCTGGCCCGCCCGTGAGCCGTCTGCCAGCTAGGCCTGGCGCTGGACTGGGTCCACCGACCGGCTGCCCCGGGAACTCTGCCAAATGGTAGCTCAGAACTCTGTGGCCACAGGGCTCTGAGCTTCCGCAGGTGACTCCCTCCTTCCCGCCCCCGCCCCCCGCCCCTGCACCCCAAGCCCGAGACAAACACACCCACCGGGAGGGACCTCACAGCTCAGCGTGAATCAGGAGGCGGCGGGGGCACGAAAAAGCCGTGGGTGGGAAGGGCCACGGGACCAGCAGCCAGACGATGCGCTTAGTCTGTGCCGGAGAGAGAAGGAGAAATCCTCCCAGGACCGAGCCACTGACATTCAGCGCCCCGAGGGCCGCATATTCTGAGATACCGTCTCCGCCTGTTCATCCTACAGCCCAACACGGTACCGACGGCGGGTCTTAAATCCCCGGCTTTGCAGACAACAGGACGGACTGACACAGCCAATAAAAAACCTTAGCATCCGGCTCTCTGACTCTTGGGGAACGAAGCAGAGAGGTGGCGTTTAGAACTTTCTGGACGCGACCGACCGCCGTGGATGATGGAAGAAGGGCTGGTTTGACAGACAGCACCTGGCCGATGATGGCCCACCGTCCGGAGATGTGGGGAGGGGCGGGAGTGGGGGGGAGGGGGCGCCTCACAGAGGCCCAGAGAACGTTCCATTCTTTCCGTCCCCCCACAGACACGCTGCCTGCTGCGGGCACAATCCGGGCTCCCCGGTGATGGACGCAAACGGCACCCGCAGGTGCAGGCCGTGGCGAGGGGCGTGTGGTCTCCCGCCTCCCCGGGCGGCCGGGCAGAGGGCGGAGGCCGCACCAGAAAGATGGGGTTTTCGGGAGAAAACGGCCTTGGAAAGAATGGCCGTTTTCCCTTCCTCTTCCTCCATCCCCCCCGCCGCAAGCGGCTCGGTAAATGGAAGGAACAATGCCAGCCTCGGAGAAGCCGCTGCCTGCCTGCCAGTTAGGACCGGGGACCGGGCCGTTCCCTGCGAACCCAGGGAGGTGTCCCCTCGGTGGCGGACGTGCAGCTGAGGACTCCTGGCTCAGCACGGGGAGACCCCACTGCCTCTGACCTGCAGCTGGCAGCCCCCGGCACCTGCTCTCCCCGGAAGGACCCCCATCCCAGCTCCTCCCCCCACAACCTAGTCCCCAGCCCAGCATCCCCCTCCCTGGCCCTGCTGCCAGGAACCCCAGTGGGCCCAGGGAGGGAGGCAAGGAAGGGGACCCCAGGAAAGCCGCAGGGCTGCCTGCTCCGAACCCCAGCCTCTCCCTCTAGGCCACTCGCTCCCCGCTTCCCGGTCCCAGGTCAGAGAGCAGGCCGGGCCCGCCCTCTGGCTCCTCCCCGGGGCTGGGTGGTCCCGGGCACTGCCAGGGACCCCTGTTCCTCCCCGGGGGGCGAGGAGGGGGCACTTACCCGCAGCCTTGAGGTTCATCTTCCGGCAGCGGCGGCGGCTCCTGCCCTCCTGGCTGCCCTCCTGGCCCCAGGCGGCAGCTGCTGGGCGACTGGGGACTTCCCACACGCCGCCGCCCGCCGGGGCCGGGCCAGGGCGGAGGACGGGCACACGCCCTGGACAGGTGGCGGGAGGGCGGGCAGACCTGACACCAGGCCAGGCAGGTGCGGGCCAGGGAAGTGCCGGCACCGCCTGGCAACGGTGCTGGGCAGAACCCAATCAACCAGCTCCCCTCCAGCCCCGGAGGACCCTGCTCTCCGCCCAGCACGGGGGCCAGAGAGAGCGGCCAGGTGTGTTCTGGGGCCAGGACTCTGCTCCTCTCTTGGCTCCTGGCCCAGCCCCCGATGCCAGGTCTCCAGGGGCAGTGGCTGCAAAGGTCAGCACGGGGTGAGTCTTTCACGGCCAAGGCCGAGCTCCAGGGGCCCTGGGCCGCCATGGGGGGGGGGTCTGTGTGTGTGTGTTTGGGTGGGGGGTGGTTTCCCCTTCTCCCAGACCAGTCTCCGGCCGGCCCTCTGCCTTGCCCGAGCCCCATAGGTGGGCGGTCCTCCTGCTTTCTTCTTCACCCGGTGGGTGGGTGAGTGTGTGGAGGGGCGGCTGGGTGAGGAGGGGTGATTAGAAAGGAGGGGGCCAGGGCAGCGCCCCTGGCCTCGAGGTCAGTGTCCGGTCTGCAGGTCCCCCTCCACCGGTTGGGGGGGGGGCAGCGTGGGGGGCAGGCAGGGGTTCGAAGAAAGCGTTTGTCTTCTTCGTTTGGGGGGAAGCGTTTGAGACAGGAAGGTCCTCATTCTCCTTCGCAGGTTTGTCCAAGTCCCTGGGGAAGCCATCTGTCCAGGGCTCTGTGTGTGGGTAGATTCAGTGGTTCTCATTCTTCACCCAAGGATAGTTCTCCAATGGTTTTTAGAGAAAGTGGAAGAGAGAGGGGGAGGGAGACGGGGAGGGGAGGAGAGGGAGAGGGAGAGAAAGGGAGAGAAGGAGGAAGACGGGGAGAGAGAGGGAGAGACACACATCAGTTTCGCTGCCCCGATCAGAGTCGGGGATTGAGTTTGTAACTGAGGTCCATGTCCTTGACGGGAGTAAAACCTGGGACCTTTCCGTCGGCAGGCCGATGCTCTGTCCACTGAGCCAAACCAGCTAGGGCTGTTTGGTAGATTTTTTAAAAATTATTATTATTATTGCCTTAATTTCATTTGTTAGTAACCAGTCTAATCAGATTCTCCTTTTCTTCCTGGTTCAGTCCCAAAAGGTTGTATGTTTCTAGAAATTTATCCACGTCTTCCAGGTTGTCCCATTTGGCGGCGTATAGTTATCCACGGTATTCTTCAATGGCCATTTGTATTTCTGTGGTGTTGGTTGAAGTGTTTCCTCTTTCCTATTTTATTTATTTGCGCTCTCTTTTTATTGTGATGAGTCTGGCTAGAGATTTGTGCATCATTTTATTTATTCTTCCAAAGAACGGACTCTTAGCTGCATCAATCTTTGCTACTGCTTTTACATTCTCTACTTCATTTACTTCCACTCCGACCTCTGTTACGTCCTTCCTTCTTCTTACGCTAGGTTTGGTTTGCTCTAGTTCCAGCTCCTTTGGTTGGAGCGTGAGGTAGTTCACTTGAAGTTTTCTTGCTCCTGACGGTGGGCGTGCGAAGGATGAACTTCCCTCTTCGAGCTGCTTTTGCTGCCTCCCGTACATTCTGGAAAGCCGTGTTTCCATTTTCCTTTGTCTTAAGGGACATTCGGATCTCTCCTTTGATTTCTTCTTCGACCCATTGATGGTTTAGTAGGATGTTTAGTCTCCATGAAGGTGAAGTTTGAGAACCAACTGAACTGACTCTATGGCCACAGAGGATGGCACGGAGGTGGCGGGGGGTGGGGTGGGGAAGGGGAGATGAGGGGAGGAGTGGGAATGAAGACTTCCCGGTGCGATGGAAAGTTCTGGGTCTCTACTCGGGCAGGGTGGACACAGAATCTTATGCAAAACGTTACACGCAGCATTCATTCAGGAACTGTGTACCTGGCTGCAGAGAAGTTACCCTGCATTAAAGGACGTTATATAAAAAAGAGAGAAAACAATAAACCCATTGAGATGGTAGAGCGGGATGGATGTCTCTCTCTCATCGATGTTTCTAACTCTCTATCCCTCTCCCTTCCTCTCTGTAAAAAATCAATAAAACATATTTTAAAAAACATGATAGAGCTGAAACTGGTTTGGCTCTGTGGATAGAGTGTCGGCGTACGGACTGAAAGGTCCCAGGTTCAATTCCGGTCAAGGGCATGTACCTTGGTGGCAGGCACATCCCCAGTGGGGGGGCGTGCAGGAGGTGGCTGATGGATGTCTCTCTCTCATTGGTGTTTCTAACTCTCTCTCCCTCTTCCTTCCTCTCTGTGAAAAATCAATAAAATATATTAAAAAAAAAAACTTGATCGAGCAGAACAGGTGTGTGAGGGTCTGGAAGTCGGGACCCTGGGTGCACATTCAGAGCTCATCCTCTCCCAGGCGGCACCCCGAGAGCTGCCTGTCTGGCCGGTGCCAGTCCTGCCTGGGGCCGTGGGCACGCTGGCGACTGCCCGTTCCACCAGCGTTGGCACCTTCTTTGTGGCACTGGAGGGGACAACCGGTGGTCCCCGCTCCACCGGGAGGAACCTCCCCTGTAGCTCTGCCTGCCAGGTCGCCCCCCGCCCCTCCACAGCCTCCCCTCCCCTCTACCACCCTCTCCCCTGGCCCCACAGGCCTGTGGGCACCCCAGACTCCGTAGCAGCCTGTGGTCAGTCCTGGAGGGGGTCCCCGGAGCCAGGGCAAGGTGCCATGTGGGGTCAGAGCTGAGTGGGTCCCTTAAAGGTAGACCCTCCCCCCCCCACACACACACTGGGACCCAGAGGGTTTTTTTCCGTGTGTGTGTGTGTGTGTGTGTGTGTTTTCCTGTTCTGTGGCTTCTGTGCACTCAGGTCTCCACTTCTTCCCTCGGCTTCACACACGGAACAGGACATACTCACCTCATTTTATTTTATTTTTTTTTACATTTATTTTTAAATATATTTTATTGATTTTTTACAGAGAGGAAGGGAGAGGGATAGAGAGTTAGAAATATCGATAAGAGAGAGACATCGATCAGCCGCCTCCTGCAGGCCCCCCACTGAGGATGTACCTGCCACCCAGGTCCATGCCCTTGACCGGACTCGAACCCGGGACCTTTCAGTCCACAGACCCCGACTCTCTATCCACTGAGCCACACCGGTCTCGGCTGCTCACCTCAGTTTAACTGTCAGGGTTCTCAGGCTTCATTGTTTATTTCTCCCACACCTCCCCCCCCACCCCCCACCCCCCGTCTCAGCATTCGGGGAGCACTGGGTTTGCACCGCAGGCCGCCGTTCCCAGTTCTCAGTGGGGTCCGGGATCCTGGGGTCGGGACCCAGCGGGGAGCCGGCCAGGCCCTTCCCACCCGGGGTCTCCCTCCGCCGGCCTTCGGACCCCGCCCGGCCCCACAAAGGACTGTGACCCTGACCCTGACCCTGACCTTGACCCCGCTTCCCCCACCGCCCCGCACCCCGCTCACCCAGCCTCCGCCTGCGCTCCCCGCGCGCCAAGAGCCGTCCGCGCCCCTGCGCCCGCGCCATGCGCCCTGCGGCCCCGCGTGGCTGTGGCTGTGGCTGTGGCTGTGGCTGCCCCGCCCCGCACCGCCGCCTGCTGTTCCGGGCACGGGTCCGGGGCGCGGGTTCCGGGGCGCGGGTTCCGGGGGCGCGGGTTCCGGGGGCGGCGGGTTCCGGGGGCGCGGGTTCCGGGGGCGCGGGTTCCGGGGGGCGGAGGGTTCCGGTGGCGGTGGGATCTGTGCGCCCTTTGCCTCGCAGGCCTGTCCGCCTCGCAGGCCTGTGCGCATCGCAGACCCACGCGGCGAGGCGGCGGGTCTTTACGCCCCTCTCCCGCCCCCCCATGTGCCCAGTGGGTCTGTCACTGCCTCCCGCCGCGCCCACACCCCGAGGGCCCCTTGGGGTGCGACGCATGGCCGCTTCCTGCTGCCGGGACACCATGGAGCCCCCCCCCATTCCACCCTCCTCACCTCCCACCACCACCACACCCCAAGCTGCTTTCCTGGGGTTCTGGCTGCGGAAGCTGCAGAACCCACGACCCTCCATGAGAGCCCCCCCACTCTGCCTCCCGGGAGGACCGGGTCCGGGTGGCCTCTGACCTGGCCGGACGTCTGTGTGGGTGAGGGCGGGGGTCAAGGTCACTTCTAAAGGGGAGGGGAGGCCACAGAAGGGCAGCCTGTGTGTGTGTGTGTGTATATGTGTGCATATTGAGTATATGTGTGTATGTGTGTGTATATGGGTATGTATATATGGGTGTGTATGTGTGTATATGTGTATGTGTGTGTGTATATGTGTGTATGTGTATATGTGTTTGTATGAGTGTCTGTATGTGTGTGTTTATATGTGTATGTGTGTATGTGTGTATATGTGTGTGTATGTGTTTGTATATGTGTATGTGTGTGTGAGTGTGTGTGTATATGTCTGTGTGTATGTGTGTGTGAGTGTATATGTGTGTGTATACGTGTGTGTGTGTATGTGGGTGTGGGTGTGTGTATATGTGTGTGTATGTGTGTGTGGGGGGGGGGCATTTATGGAAAGGGGCCATGGTGATGGGAGGAAGCCCTGTGATGCCGATGAGAACCAGCACCCCCTCTCCGCCACGCTCTCCTGACCCCTGCCTGTGCCCCCCCTCCCCCCAGCACTGAGCCGCGCCTGGCGTTCCTGCAGACCCCTGGCTCCCTGTTATCGGGAGTGCGTCCTGTCTCAGCGGACCAGGCTCCATGACAGCTCTCTGATCGTTCCCGGCAGAACCCCGGGCCGCGCAGGCCCTGGCCCGAGGCCGGCGCTCTCTCAATATTTGTCCGGGGCGGGTAAATGAGGCCGCTCGGAGATAAGCTGCAGGGTGTGCTATTTGCAAGGCGTGCTCCCGAGACGGAGAGCCCTCCAGATCCCTTTAAACTGTTTTATGGATCTCAGAGAGGAAGGGAGAGGGAGAGAGGAGAGAGAAACAGAGAAACACCCATGATGAGAATCACGGATGGGCTGCCTCCTGCACGCCCCACCCTGGGGATGGAGCCTGCAAACCCGGGCCTGTGCCCTGGCCGGGAATTAAACCGTGACCTCCTGGCTCCTAGGTCAAAGCTCAACCACCGAGCCACGCACGTTGAGTTTTAAAGGGCGTGAGAAACAAAGGCCTTACTGACCCAGGAAGTGAGGCTGACAGTCAGGAGCCATGAAGAGACCACCAGGCCACGCTCTGTATGACCCCGTTCTGTATGACCGTCTTCCTCCCGGAGGGTCAGGTAAGTTCCAGGCACGGCTCGCGCTCGGCTCATGGACGGCAGGTGGGGGGGGGGTGAGGGCCTGGGAGGGGCAGAGAGGCCTGGTGATCCCTGGGGAGGGCACGGCCGCTCTCCACAAAGGAAACAGACGTGATCTTGCCAAGTGCAGGGTACGAAAGCGGATGGCAACACGCCTCCCCGGCGTTTTACTGCCTGGAGCGAGAAAACCTTTTAAAGGGACTGTAAAAAGCTTGGGCAAATATACACAAGCAGCCATTCATCCGCTGATCTAGTAAAGAGTCACGGTCCGCTCTCCGTATCCGGCTGGGGCACCGCCTCTGCCAGTTCAACTAACTGCCCATCAAAAAAAAAAAAAAAAAAATCCCAAACCCTTCCAGGAACCTGATCGCGAAGCAGGACAGTGGACCGACTTTTAACGTGACATTCACCTTGCATTAGGTTTTGTGAGTGACCTAGAGGAGATTGGCAGGGGAGGGAGGGAGGATATGAGTCCATCCCTATAATAAAAGCCTAATGTGCTACGTGTCCGGTTGCCTGTTCAGCCAACGGAAGTGTAACCCTATAGAACAACAGGGTGATATGCAAATTGACCCTCATGCTGGAACGACAGGTCACGATGACACGCTCAACACGGGAGCTGCCCCCTGGTGGTCAGTGCCCTCCCACAGGGGGCGCTCCGCTCAGCCACCAGCCAAGTGCGTGAATGTTCGTGCACCGGGCCTCTAGTTTTACATAAAGGGACGTCCCCTGGACTTTGGTGTCTGAGGCAGATCCTGGCACTCAGACCCTGTGGATGACACTGCAGTGTCATCCTCCCCGAGCAAACACAGTGGTGACCCTGCCCGCTGCCTGCTTCCTGGCTGGTGAGGACCACCGGGCTGGGATCCGGGCTGAGTTCGTCAGCATCCTTGGAGGGATGATTCGTTTTCATCCGTCTCGGAAGGATCTGGAGGCTTTCCATGGGGAGGGGAGGCTCGGCTGGGCTGGGGCCGGAAGGGTGAGAGGGAGGGCGGTTACTGAAGGTGGGGTGCGGGAGAGGGTGTCCCCTAGACCTGGTTAATGGGGGGCCATGGCCCAGCGGCAGCACTGGGGCCTTGTCAGAAAGGCCCTGCCCCCCCAAGACCTACAGAATCCCAACGCTCATCCTGCAGGGATTCATCTGTGTGTTAAAGCAGAAGAAGAGCAACCGAGAGGAGAGACAGAGAGAGAGAGAGAGAGAGAGAGAGAGGGAAATTGCCAACCACTGCTCTCGGTCCATCCCCCTTCCTCCTGAGTGACGTCATCAAGACTGGAATTTAAGGTTCCTGGCACCAAGTCAGCCTTTTATCCTCCTCTTCCTTCTGGCTGCAGAGACCCCCCACGTTTCTGGCCATTGAAATGCAATCGACAAACAAGATATGGAGACTCGGAGTCTCTCAGCAGAGACCCGGGCGATCCTCTCAGTGTTTGTTTGCCTTCTGGGTCTCGGTTGGGGGTTTGTACCTGAATGCTTCCCGCTCACACGCGCAGAGTCCCGCTCCCCCATGAAGACACGCGTGCTCGTGCCCTGTAAAAAGTGAACTTGAGAACGCTGCCCATTGTTTTCTTTCTGTGCCTCGGACCTCCTCCTGTCGGGTTCTCGCTCTCGGTCACGGCGGGTGGCACCCCACCCACCGGTAGCCTAGCCGGGCAGGAACCTGAGTCACCCTTACCCTCCCCTCCGCCCCTTAATCCTCGCGGTTGCACCTCCTGCAGGCTCTGCTCTCCCCGTCGGTTGAGTGTGGTCGCAGGCACCATAAGGTCGCTGGTTAGACTCCGGGCTCATCCCCAAGAGGGAGCATGCAGGAGGCCACAGATGCATGTTTCACTTTCACATCCCTGTTACTCTCTCTCTCTCTCTCTCTCTCCTTCTCTCTAAAAAGAAAATCCATAGAAATATTAAAACAAAACAAACATGAACGCTCTTAAGGGGGAGCAAACACGAAACCCCGAGGGAAAAGGCGCCAGGAAAGAAGCACAGGCCCGCCGAGACCGGTGTGGCTCTGCGGATAGAGTGTCGGCCTGCGGACTGAAAGGTCCCGGGTTCGATTCCAGTCGGGGGCATGTACCTTGCTTGCGGGCACATCTCCAGTGCGGGGCGTGCAGGAGGCGGCTGATCGATGTCTCTCTCTCATCCATGTTTCTGACTTTCCATCTCTCTCCCTTCCTCTCTGTAAAAGAATCAATAAAATATATTTTAAAAAATGTATTCAGAAGCACAGCCCCCACAGTGCACGATGCGCGGGAAAAGGGAACCTCACCCGAGAGCAGGGGCCACTGAGAAGAGCAGGTGCATCACACGCCGTATTCCCGCCGGCCGGGTGACTGACTGTCTTGCCACCTGCGATGCGGCCTGTGAGCTCAGACAGCATCCCAGGACCAGGATCCACGCTCCCTGAGCTCGCAGACCCTCCGCTCCCGGGACCCAGGGGTGCTCTTGAAAGGAAATGGACTCCCCTCCCTCTTGTCCTCTAGGGCGGGGCCCCCTGCCTAAACCCCCTCCCTTTTCTGGGAGTGGCCACAGGGGTGCCAGCCATGTCCTAGCTTCCCCGACCACCACCGCCCGAATGGACCAATGAAGCTCCAGGAACACAGCGAGGGTCCTCATGATGCTGAACCACAGAAAGACCCCAATTCAAGTGAGCAGTCTCTGTCACCCTGGTCACTTCCCTAAGTCCCCTAATTATCCTGCCCCATAGAACTCAATGTTCCCGCCCGGCTCGCTCTCTCGCCTTGCTGCTGTACCAAAAAGAGGTTGAGAGACAAACCCAGGTTTGAATAAAGACTCTTTGCTTTTGCATCGGAAAAGGCTCCTTCGTGGTGGATTATTGGGGACCCAAACTCTGGGCATAACACTCTGCTCCAGCCATCTCTGAGGAAGGTGCCAGAAGGTCCGAGGAAAAAGGGAAAGTGAGGAGAGGACCTCTGAGCATTTCCTCACCTCGTCCCTATTCCATGGGTCAGTCACTAGCCGGGCTGCTGGAAGGGTGTGGGGGGGGGGATGGGGCGCGGCTCTCTGCACCTCAGAGCTGGGAGCTGGGCCCGGCCGTCCTCTCTCAGCCCTTCAGCAGGGCTCGGACCCGGCCGGTGGGAACCGGTGCTGGCAGAATCTGCGGCCTCCACGCCTCACACACCCAGGCCGCATCCATGGAGCAGGGCGGACCCAGCCGGCCCAAAGCAGCCGGCACCACCGGCCCCTGAGAGCCTGGTGGTTTGCAGGTAGGTGGTTGTGCACCGGTTAGGACAGCGGTTCTCAACCTGTGGGTCTCGACCTTTTTGGGGGTCGAACGACACTTTCACAGGGGTCGCCTAAGACCATCGGAAAACACAGGCATTTACATTATAATTCATAACAACAGCAAAATTACAGTGATGAAGTATGGTTGGGGGTCACCACCACACAAGGAGCTGTATTAAAGGGTGGCGGCATTAGAGAGGTTGAGAACCACTGGGTTAGGACATGATTTGCCTGCGGGTCCCGACTCCAGGGACGGCTGGAATGCAGGATTCCGTGAGACGGAGTGGCAGGCGTGGCCCAGGAGACGGGGTGGATTTGGGTCACCCTGGCTGGCCCTGGGCCTGCATTGGGATTTTTTTTCTCTCTGCAGGGACCCACGGGAAGGGTCCAGCTTGTGGGAGCGGTGGGCCCGCTCACAGAGAAGGGGGGGTCCAGCGGGGAGAGGCAAAGGGCAAGGAAACCAACGGAGCGTGCAGAAGGCGCATCGTTAGAGCCGCCCTGGCAGGAGGGAGAGCAGAGCCTTCAGGAAGTGCAACCGCGAGGATTAAGGGGCGGAGGGGAGGGTTAGGGTGACTCAGGTTCCTGCCCGGCTACCGGTGGGTGGGGTGCCACCCGCCGTGACCGAGAGCGAGAACCCGACAGGCGGAGGTCCGAGGCACAGAAAGAAAACAATGGGCAGCGTTCTCAAGTTCACTTTTTACAGGGCTTCCTGGCCATAAAAAGCTAATACATGGGGTGGGGTGAAGGTAGGCTTATACTAGTTGGTATGGAAAAATAATACAGTACTTAATAAATAACGATACAAGAAGAGACCCTGTGTTTTGTGTACTTACACCTGTAGACTTACTTTTGCCTGATGGTGTGTTCAGGAAATAGGTAACTTTTTAAAAAAATATATATATTTTATTGATTTCTTACAGAGAGGAAGGGAGAGGGATAGAAAGTCAGAAACATCGATGAGAGAGAGAGACATTGATCAGCCGCCTCCTGCATGCCCCCTACTGGGAATGTGCCCACAACCAAGGTACATGCCCTTGACCGGAATCGAACCTGGGACCTTTCAGTCCGCAGGCCGACGCTCTATCCAATGAGCCACACCGGTTCCGGCAGAAATAGGTGACTTTGGAAAGAATGTTTAAAATCACCTGTTACTCTGTTAGAGCGAGCGGCTTTGGCTTCTTGGTGCCTTGCTCTCTGGCCTCAGTCTCTCTTTCTGTACGTGTGGGCCTGTGTATGTTTGTGTGGGCATGCATATGTGTATGTGTGTGAGAGTGCATGTGTACATGCTTGTATGTGTGGGTGTGTGTGGATGTGTGTGGGGGCATGTGGTGTATAGAGGCACGTGTGTGTATAGGCATGTGTATGGGTGTGTGTACATGTGGGTAGGTGTATGTGTATAGGTGAATACGAGCATGTGTATGTGTGTATATGTGGGTGTGCATTTAAAATGGTTGATCTCATTGCAGAGAGTTTGTCATGTTTCCTCTTGATAGAATATAATATAATCATTCCCTGATCTTTAAATTATGAAGCCATGTTTCCCCCGGCTCCTGAGGACTCTGTCCTGTGGGGGCCTGGACAATGATCACTCTGCTTCCTTCCTGTGGAACAGAGAGGTCACTTTCCACCTTGAACAGCACAGCGATGACGATGTTCACTCAACCTTTACGCTTCCATAAAGAGGTTTTAAAATATTCAAACAACCCGAGACATTTCTGTAGTAAAAAAACAAAACAAGCCGAGACCGGTTTGGCTCAGTGGATAGAGCGTCGGCCTGCGGACTGAAAGGTCCCAGGTTTGATTCCGGTCGGGGGCATGTACCTTGCTTGCGGGCACATCTCCACTGTGGGGCGTGCAGGAGGCGGCTGATCGATGTCTCTCTCTCATAGATATTTCTGACTTTTTCTCTCCCTTCCTCTCTGTAAAAAAATCAATAATATATATATATGTATATATATATATATATATATATATATATTAAAAAAAACAAACATGGAACCCTTAAGCTGGTGTGGAAATGCACAGGATAAAACATCTACGGCCACCTTCAGGTGTGAACACGGAGCTCAGCAGCTTCCCCCTCCTTCTCTGGGAAACCACAGAAGAGAAACAAGGAAAATGTGAACGGAACGAAACAAAGGAATCTCAAGCCACGACATCTGCCCTTTTAGTGGGACGAGGAGGGAGAGAGAGGTGTAGGCTGCCCGACTGTCTGTCAGAAACTGCCCCAGCGGCTGAGGGAAGAGGGCAGAGCCTTGGGGTCCTTGGCTGACAATCTCGGGGGACACCAGAACACACTGTTTCCTGAGCAGGGGCTCCTCCTGCAGGCCGCCTGGCTCCCCCTCCCAGCAGGGGGAGGGACGGAGGGTGAGCAGGGGCTCAGGAGAGAGGGCTGTCAAAGATGCCCACACAGGTCCCCAATTCCCAGGACACAGGCCTCTCGCTCGGCTGCTGAGATCAGGAAGTAGAGTGGTACCTCGAGATACGAGTGCCCTGACATACGAGATTTTTGAGATAAGAGCCGTCGAGCGAGCGATTTTTGCTTTGAAATAC
Source organism: Lasiurus borealis (assembly GCA_004026805.1). Taxonomy (NCBI): domain Eukaryota; kingdom Metazoa; phylum Chordata; class Mammalia; order Chiroptera; family Vespertilionidae; genus Lasiurus; species Lasiurus borealis. The sequence goes on from PVJN01021111.1 coordinate 18,427, forward strand.
GAGCAACAGTTGAGATAGGAGTCATCGCGGATCGGCCGGCTGCACACGACCCACCAGTTTACCGCGACTCGAGCATCTCCTAGTTTCCCACGCCTCAAGGTGACGGAACGAATTAAACTCGTATCTCGAGGTGCCACTGTATTACTGTGATACCCGGGCTGTCGGCTGGAGCCTACTCGAGCTGCCGGCAGAGAGCTGGCCCACAATCCCACCGTGAGGGGGAGGGCGGTGGGAGAAAGGACCTCCAGCAGTAGGGAGGAGTAAATGCTCTTTGAAAAACGTGGGAAGGAGCAGCAAAACATACCATCGAAGGAAGGCGTCCGAGAAAGGTCTTCAGAGCGCAAGAGAAAAACAGGCATTTAATCGCAAATTCAGAGCACACGCATCAAATGGAACTGCTGCCGAAACCCGGGTGGCTCAGTGGACAGAGCGCTGGCCTGTGGACTGAAAGGTCCCAGGTTCAATTCCGGTCAAGGGCATGGACCTTGGTGGCAAGCACATCCCCAGTGGGGGGCGTGCAGGAGGCAGCTGATCCATGTTTCTCTCATTGATGTTTCTAACTCTCATCTCCTTTCCTCTCTGTAAAAAAAAAAAAAAAATCAATAAAATAGATTAAAAAAAAAGATGGAACTGCCATTTGACCCAGGGATCCCTGCTTCCAGGCATGTTTCCCAAGAAGCCAGAAACACCAGTCGGCAAGAACACATGTGCCCCTTGGTTCATAGCAGCGCCACTTACCATCGCGAACACCTGAAACGAGCCGAGTGCCCATCCATAGAAAGTGGTAAAAAAGCTGTGGTGCGTGTACACCAGGGAATGCTGTGCGCTTGTAAAAAGAAGGACCTCTTCCCCTTTGAGGCCGCCAATCGGGACAGCTTTACCTCGCCGCTGGGACGCAGTGTAACGGTCTGCACACACTTGGTAAAAGCTGCCTTTAAAAGCCACACACACACACACACACACACACACACACACACACACACACAAAATAGCGCCCACTTCCTGCCACAAAGTTTCACAACGGCACCACCTAGCGGTAAACACGCAAAATCACACCGGCAAGGCCACCCACCACTTAATGGCAAAATATAACAATACCACACACACACACACACACAACCGAAAACTCACATCCAATGATCTGTTCATTATTGGAAAGCAGATTTCTTATTCTGTTTCTCCAGTAACTATTGCTTCACCTCCTAATGGTTTGAGATGTTCTTTTTTTCTCTTTTTTTTTGGTCTGGATATTGTCAAAAACGTGTCCAGTCATTGAGAGGAACCTCTTTCTCAAGGATTGGTTAGCTGATAGACGGTGTCCTTCTCCATTAACCAAGTATTTCTTGCTTGCCGACTCGCGCATACCCCTCCAGAGAGTGGCCCCTCAGCGGGCCCCCTCCGCTCTGGCAGGCGGGGGTCGGCACCTGGGTGCAGAGCGAGGTCTGCCTTTGGAGGGGGAGGGAGCGGGGTACCCTCTGGCCTGTTTTGCAGGGCAGGAGACCAGGAGCGGGGTTCCTGTCTAGGATTTGGAGAACACCACCGTGTCTGGCACAAGTGTCCCCCTGCGGCCACATTCAGTCTCGCACCGGGCTGGGGCCCCATCCCGTCCTTACGACACTAGATGCGCTGGCTCTCCAGTCCCAGGATGAGTCTCACCCTCGGGCCTCCTTTATTTCCCTCCCATTTTCAGAATACTCTAACCCAGTGGTTCTCAATCTGTGCGTTGCGACCCCTTTGGGGGTTGAGCGACCCTTTCACAGGGGTCGCCTAAGACCATGGGAAAATGCAGATATTTACATCACGATGCATCACAGTAGCAACATTTCATGGTTGGGGGTCACCACCCCATGAGGAACTGTATGCAAGGGTCTCGGCCTTAGGAAGGTTGAGAACCACTGCTCTAACCTTAACGATCGAGCGTGTACCCTCCCTCCACCCAATTTTTTAAAAATATATTTTATTGATTTTTCACAGAGAGGAAGGGAGAGGGATAGAAAGTCAGAAACATCGATGAGAGAAAGACATCGATCAGCCGCCTCCTGCACGCCCCACAATGGAGATGTGCCCCCAACCAAGGTACATGCCCCCAACCAGAATCGAACCCAGGATCTTTCAGTCCGCAGGCCAACGCTCTATCCACTGAGCCACACAGGTCTTGGCTCCTCCACCCAATTTTATCTCCGCTCCTTTCTGGGGACCTACATCCAGTGGTAGAGGTGGTTCGGGGACCGTGAAGCATCACCCATGGTCCCTTCAGCACCACGACTTGAATGGGGTATTAAAAAACAACAACATTCCAAGTCCATCGTGTGGGAAGTGTTATTTATTCAAAGAAACCAGAGTCCTTAATCCCCTTTTCCCCCTTCAGCGGGTGGAGCCTCCAGGTGCAAAAACAGGACCATTTTAGAAAACTCGCTTTGAAGCGCACAGTGTGGACGGTGTTGGCAGAGCATCCTCTGAGACGGGGCAAAGCCCTGCTGACCCCAGCTCTTGGTGCCCCGTGACTTTAAATCAGCCAGGTACCAGAAGGAGAGGGAAATTCCAACAGGGAGACAGAAAACACTCGTAAGCATTTTACAAAACACAAGGTACACTTAAGAACGGTGCATGAAAGGCCATTGGTCTGAGATATCCACAACGCAGTTTGCAAAAGGCAACTCCTGGCGGCTGCTTTAATAGCAGAGCACGGGGCTTTGACACGGTGGGTATATTTAACTGTGCAATTGAGAGACATGGGAGGACAGACACCATGTTAGGGGACACGAATTCAGCTTTCATTACAGGACACATCTGATTTCTTCTCTCTCTCTGCTCACAGGTCCTGAAACCCTGAGAGTTTCTCACCCCCACCGATGAGAACGTTGCAGCTGCGATGAGGAAAGGGAGAGAAAGGTCAAGTTGATAACACTAGCATCGAAGAACACAATGTTATATAAGAAACTGGAGGGGAGGGGGTTTATTTGGGGTGATTTTTAAAATATATTTTATTGATTTTTTTTCACAGAGAGGAAGGGAGAGAAAGAGAGAGAGAGAGAGAGAGCCAGAAACATCAATGAGAGAGAAACATCCATCAGCCGCCTCCTGCACATCCCCCACGAGGGATGTGCCCACAACCAGCAACCAAGGTACACGTGCCCTTGACCTGAATCGAACCTGGGACCCCTCGGTCCGCAGGTTGACGCTCTATCCACTGAGCCACACCGGCTGCGGCTGGGTGATTTTCATTAGAGAGAACCTTCATGGACTTGGATCCTTCCTTCTTTCTCTCAAAAAGAGAAACATGGAGTGTCTTCTTAACTTTCCCTCGGAGGTGTTCACTTCGAAACTGCCAGGCTCTAATACCACGAAGCGAGCGGAGACCTTCATTCTCTCGGCAATCCCAGCCGCCTGGGGCCCGGCCAGCCACCGAGAAATGCGGCCTGGGCCCGGGGAGACCCCTGCCTGTGATTATATAGCATGACTGTTATTTTCCATACAAACAACGGTAAGCCTACTTTTTCCCTGCCCCCCTGTACAGTGGTACCTCGAGATGCGAGTTTAATTCGTTCCGTAACCTTGAGGCGTGGGAAACTATGAGATCGTGGCTGACCACAGGCTGTCTCTTCAAATGCTCCCCGCCCGAGGCCAGAAGCATGTCTGCGCTCCCCAGAGTCACCCGGGGAGGCTCATCACTGACCCGGGCCTGGCGCAGCGCCTGGGGCCACCTTCCCCACTGCCCACGCTGACCCGGGCACGGGCTCCAGCTGCAACGCGGCTGGCGTTCGGGGCTGGCGGCCGGACACAATAGTTTGCGCCTCCAATTGGTTCAGCAACTGTCAGGGTAAGAGACGCCATGGGTCCCTGGAGTGAAAGCTGCTTTTTACAAAGAGCCAGTTCCGCTGAGGTTGTCCCGTACTTTTGAATATGTTTACATTTCCCTTCCCCACGCTCCGCATCTCTTCCCTCTTTGCTGTTTAAAAACATATTTTTTATTGATTTTTTACAGAGAGGAAGGGAGAGGGATAGAGAGCTAGAAACATCGATGAGAGAGGGACATCGATCAGCTGCCTCCTGCACACCCCCCCACAGGGGAGGTGCCCGCCACCAAGGTACGTGCCCTTGACCGGGATCGAACCCGGGACCTTTCAGTCTGCAGGCCGACGCTCTATCCACTGAGCCACACCGGTTTGGGCCTTCCTGACTGTTTAACTGGTCAACAGTCATGAGTTTGAAGGTGACATTCTTAGGACCCAGCCGACACGTGCACAGTGGGAGGTTCTGTTGCGTGCGGTTTTCTTGGCCCTGAAACATCTAGAGTCTTTCTTGGCAGGGATGTCATTTTACATTTTACGGTGTTCAGTTTTGTTTTGTTTTTTGTTTCCCCCCCTAAAATAAAAAAAAAATAAAAAAATCTCTTCGTGGCAAGTCTTAGTTCTGAACAGTTCTGTCACCGATGGTGACAAGTCTGTACACACACAAACACGCTCCGATCCCAGGCAAGGGGTCCGGTTTCCCTTCATGAGGAGGAGAAGGTCCGAGACACTGGATTATTGTTGTTGACGAAGCAGGCAGCGGGACGGTGATTTATTCCCCGCGATATCACGTGCCACGAGGCCAGGACTGAGAGGAGAACCAGGCTTGGCAGCTCCCCCATGTGGGGGACCCCCTACCTCCCCGGACAGGGGAAATGAACAACTTCTCGTTCTCCCCGGAGGCTCTTCAATAATGAAACGCTCCTTCCTCGCCTCCTAAATGAGATGGTGCAATCGCAGGCGCTTTGCCAACCCTGTGCCCCGAAGCTCCAACAGAGTGAGTGAGCAATGCATGGCCGGCCGGGAGCTACGTTGGCGATTTTTAAAAAAATATATATATTTTATTGATTTTCCACAGAGAGGAAGGGAGAAGGACAGAGAGTCAGAAACATCGATGAGAGAGAGACATCGATCAGCTGCCTCTTGCACGCCCCCTACTGGGGATGTGCCCGCCACCAAGATACATGCCCCTGACAGGAATCGAACCAGGGACCTTTCAGTCCGCAGGCCGACGCTCTATCCACTGAGCCACACCGGTCTCAGCTACATTGGCGATTTTGATCCCCAGCCAGTGAACCCCACAGTGATCCCCAGCCGACACCTCTGCACGTCAGGGTGGACCAGGAAAAACAACCCTTCCTGGGCTTTGGAAGCAGACTCTGTTCCGAGAGCCTGGGCGGTCCCAGGCGGGGACCTTTCACACTGCACCCTTGTTCCAGGTTCGGGGGGATCCAACATAGCACAGGAAGGGCCAGGTGACCCCGAGCTGTCGCTGGGAGCGCTTCCCCGTTCCTCGGGAAAGAAAGGGCCTGTTCTGCCGATACTGGTGTGGCTCAGTGGATAGAGCATCGGTCTGCGGACTGAAAGGTCCCGGGTTCGATTCCGGTCAAGGGCATGTATTCTGGTTGTGGGCACATCCCCAGTGGAGGGGGGTGTGCAGGAGGCGGCTGATGGATGTGTTTCTCTCTCATCGATGTTTCTAACTCTCTATCCCTCTCCCTTCCTCTCTGTGGAAAGTCAATAAAATATACAGTGGTGCCTGGAGATACGAGTGACCTAGCATACGAGCTTTTTGAGATACGAGCCGTCGAGCCAGCGATTTTTGCTTTGAAATACGAGCAACAGTTGAGATAGGAGTCATCGCGTGGATCGGCCGGCTGCACACGACCCACCCGTTTACCATGACTGGAGCGTATCATAGTTTCCCATGCCTCAAGGTAACAGAACGAATTAAACTCATATCTCGAGGTACCACTGTATATTTTTAAAAAAAGAAAGAAAGAAAAAGAAAGGGCCTGTCCTAGTTCACCAATGGCTTTTGTTGCTGAAGACAGGAGTTCATGTCAGGCTTCCCAGCTCTTCCCGGAGAAGCATCCACGGCCCTTGTCAGAGACATGACCAGGCTCTGACCACAGCCCAATGCCCAGCTGACCCCTCCCCCTGGTATCTCCCCGAGTGTCACCGGCGAAGACGGACACCCCCAGCGGCTGCTCCTCCCTGTCCTGCTCAAAACCAGCGCCTGGAAGGTTCCTGAGCCAGAGCCACGTCTCCACGGACGGAACCGGAGGCGGCGGGAGTCACCGACGGGGCTTTGACTCAGGGCCCCATTTTCGGCAGCCGGCGGTGCCAAGCAAACGTCCCGCCTCCGACCATCTCTTTCTCTCTCGGTGCTAAACCGGGCTTTTGTGATTTCAGCATTCCCATGGAAATGTCACCTCCCATGACACGGGGGATGAAAAGGCAGAGGAACTGGAGACGAAGAAACGCAGGGAATTCTATCACCCCTTCCTCCAAACACCCCGGTTTGAAGTCGAATGGGCTCTTGTCATCTACGCCGGGCACAGTGCCTGCTAATGGGCTGCGAGAGAAGCATCCTGCGCTCTGACACCTGCAGAGGGAAATGGACACCTGCCCCAAGGTGAGGGCAGCAAAAGGAACCAGGTCGCCCTGCCACTCTCTTCTTACGTCAGGGGGTCAGGCCGTTCGAAGCCAGGGGAAGGTGCCATCGAGGGGTGCCTTCCCTTCGAGGCAGAGTGGCCCCCGAAACAGCGGCCGGGGAGAAGGCCAGTCAGGCGAGGAGAGGATTAGGCTTCTGGAAGGTTCTAACTCTGAAACGGATCTTATGTCTATTCACAGGCTGAGACCAGACGAGATGACGAGAACCTGATGACGTTTCATGTGGGAACCTCTTTCACACCCCGTGTGGTTCCGGGTTCCCGGTTCAGGGTTCGGGTTCTGGAGGAGGCCGCACGCCAATGAAAAGAGAGACTAGGAAAGTATTCATTTAGCGATATTGGGGGGCCAGGCGGGAGCCTTCCTCTAGTGTAGTGGTTCTCAACCTTCCTAAGGCCGGGACCCTTTAATACAGTTCCTCATGTGGTGGTGACCCCCAACCATAAAATTATTTTCTTTGCTACTTCATAACTGTAATTTTTACTACTGTTGTGAATTGTAATGTAAATATCTGTGTTTTCTGATGGTCTTAGGCGACACCTGTGATGGGGTCGATGGACCCCCAAAGGGGTCGTGACCCACAGGTTGAGAACCGCTGTGCTAGTGGAAAGACTACCCTCTGCTCTGGCCTTTCTATCCCTTTTATTAAGACCATGGGATACATGCTGAAACCGGTGTGGCTCCGTGGACAGAGCGTCGGCCTGCGGACTGAAAGGTCTCAGGTTCGATTCCAGTCAGGGGCATGTACCTTGGTGGCGGGCACATTCCCAGTAGGGGGCGTGCAGGAGGCGGCTGATGGATGTCTCTCTCTCATTGATGTTTCTAACTCTCTCTCTCTCCCTTTCTCTCTGTAAAAAATCAATAAAACATATTAAAAAAAAAAAAAGACACCAGGATACACCCATGACCTTTTGGCAGGAAACTCCAAGAACAGAAATTTACATGAAACGAACATGTAGAGGCTGCTTCCGTGAACAGCGTCTCAACTGAACAGTGAGTGACGAGCTCTGACCTTTCGGAGCAATTAAGGTTGTTGACCAGCTTTCCGGTCTCCTGTCCGCATCTTTCTATCAGTGAGACCCTGTTTGGTTTCCAGTAATTTCATCCACCATCCCATCCCAAGAGGGCTCCTTCCCGCCGGGCTCGAACCGTAGCTAGAACAACACAGAAAGGTCGTGTTTTCCTGCACAAGTGCCTGTGAGAGCCGGTCGGCAAGGTCACCATGACCTTGGGCGACCCTCCATCCATCCCTTGGGCGCTGGGAGGGGCCCCTGGGACCCCGGGAGCAGAGCGGGCGGCTGGCCACCCCCGGGTCGCCCGTTGCGAACACAAACAACACTGCAGCCAGAGGCGGTCCTCCACGGTTAGCCCTTCCAGCGGGGTTTTATTAAACATCCAACTCACCGCAACAGCAACGCAGAGAGAACACGGAGCTTGGCACGCAGACCAGAGAGAAGGGACGCTGGCTCCGGACCCTTCCCCCACCCGGCACATCCGGTCAGGTAAGGCTGATGATTACATCGAGTTATAACAGGTTTTTGCTTTTCTTTGGCAAAGGCCTCAAGTGAGATAGCAAGAGGGGTTTTCCCCACCCCAGAAAGACACCCAGGCACACCCGTCGGGGCACCGAGCCCAAACGCTCCCCCCCGCCCCCCAGGGAAGGGGCAGTGGGTCACCTGCTCCACCCGCTGGTTGGTTGGGTTAAGCCAGTGGTCAGCAAACTCATGTGTCAGCAGAGCCAACTATCCACAGGACAGCGATGGGCATTTCTCCAGAGAGCCACATGGTTTCAACTTCCACTTCTTTTAACGCAGCGGTTCTCAACCCTCCTAAGGCCGCGGCCCTTGCATACAGCTCCTCATGGGGTGGTGACCCCCAACCATGAAATTTTGCTGCTGTGATGCCTCGTGATGTCAATATCTGCATTTTCCGATGGTCTTAGGCGACCCCTGTGAAAGGGTCGTTCGACCCCCAAAGGGGTTGCGACTCACAGGTTGAGAACCGCTGTTCTAACGCCACTTCTTCAACACAGACTCGCCCAGGAGCCAGGAGATGTTGTGGAAGAGCCACACTCCAGGGGCCAAAGAGCTGCAGGTGGCTCTTGAGCCGCAATTTGCCGACCACTGATTTAAGCGGATGCAGGCGGGTGTGCCGCAAAGGGAAACGCGGGGTTTCAAAACGCAGGGACAGCGAGAAGGTCCCTCCCAGTCCTGGGCATGTCTCCCCTCTTCCTTCCCCCGAGAGAGCCCGTCAGAAGTGCAGGCGTTTAGCCGCTCCCTGCTTCTACCCATCACCCTACATTGGTAAAAGAAGAGGTAGGGAAGGGAACCAGGAACAGAGACTTAGCTTCTCCCACCGAGATGCCGCTTTTCTCTCCTGGCGTTAAGATGAGCCCAGGAGCTAACGCCCAGCCTCCCGCACCCCCACCTGGGGTCGGACCCCGGCAGATCCTGGTGGAGGGAGCGTTGGTCTTCTACCTCTGCGCCAGCCACACCGTGGAAGCACTGAGTCCACAAAGCGATCCGCCATCTCCCTCCATCATCGTGGTGGGCAAAGGCCTTCCATCCGCAGAGAGGCCGGGGCGGACCGCCAGCCGCCGATCTCCGGGCAGGGAGGGCCCGGGACAAGGGCCGGCTGCTGTCTGCACTCAGGAGGCGGGCAGTGCCCTCAGCAGGCCAGGCTGCTGCTCCTGCCGGTGTACCGTGAGCTTCCCGGACCCCTCGAGCCCTGGTGGAGGCCCGGTGCAGAGCTGCCCTTCGGTGCCACGGAGGGAACGCTTCTGGCAGCGGCGGGAGGAGAGAGACGGGTCCTGTGCGCTCCCTTCTCCGGAGACGCTGGGAGCGGAGCGGGCGCCGGGCACGGCTTGCGTTCATTTCGAGGCACGTCAGGACGGTGTATGCCAGCCACAGAGAGCCCGGAGCCCAGTGCACTCCGTGTGGGATGAGCACGAGGTGGTTTTTATTGATCGTGTTTCTCGGAGGGAGGGCGCTGAGAAAATCAAGAAAGTACGTACGGTGAACTGGAAGGCATCTGGGAGCAGAAGAGAGACGTAAGAGTAAGGGACCCTGGTGGGGGGCGGGGGACAGCCTGGCCTGGCGCCCCCTGCCTGCTGCACCCGGGACTTCATCCTCTTAGAGCGGAGCTCAAGGTGGGGCTGGCGTGCCGGCTTTGCCCTTCACTTCCAGCGATGCCGGACCAGGGAGGACTCGTCGTTGACGGTCTCGGGGTCCCGGGGGCCCGGCCGGCACCGGTGCGGCAGCAGGAGCAGGATGATTAAGGTCAGGAGGATGATGCCGCACACGCTCATGAGCGTGTAGGAGACGATCCACAGGATGGGCTCGTTCAGAGGCAGCGCGGGGACGCAGTTGCTGGCGAGGTCGTCCGTGGAGAAGGGCCCCGAAATTTCAGACACGGGGGTCCCTGCGATTTCTGAGGAGACAGAAGCGGGAGAGGCACAGCTATGGAAGGAGCAGCCCGTTGCTCGCCTGCCGCAAAGGAGAGAATCTCACCCTTTATCAAGCTACGGGCACCGGGCACCCTGTCCTGTGGGCGAACCCTGGGGGAGTCTCGGTGGCGGCGTGCCCTCAGCGGGTCCGGCCCCCGGGAAGGGAATGACAGACTGTTTCCAGGTTCCTGTGTGGGAACCGCCTGGTCGAAGGGCACCCGGGAAGCACCGGGCACTCGGCAGAGGGCAGGTGAGAGCAGCATCGGTCCGAGCCTGGCCGGCCCGGCCGGGCTGGTTGGTTGTGAGAAAGGAAGAGAGCAGCCGCACTGCAGCCAGGAGCTCAGCGGAACCCGCCTGCATGCTGGGCACCTCCCCAGGGGGGTCACCTGGGTCCACGCTCCAGAGGGTCCCAATTCTACAATGGGATGGTTCAGTGGTGGGCGAACTCATTCGTCAACAGCAGTGGTTCTCAACCTTCCTAAGGCCGCGACGCTTGCATACAGCTCCTCATGGGATGGTGACCCCCAACCATGAAATGTTGCTGCTGTGATGCATCGTGATCTAAATACCTGCATTTTCCGATGGTCTTAGGCGACTCCTGTGAAAGGGTCGTTCGACCCCCAAAGGGGTCGCGACCCACAGGTTGAGGACTGCTGGTCAACAGAGTGGCAAACCACATGCGGGAACCACAGCTTGCCGACCACTGTGATAGTTTAACTTTTATTTTTTTAAAAAAATATATTTTATTGATTTTTTACAGAGAGGAAGGGAGAGGGATAGAGAGCCAGAAACATCGATGAGAGAGGGATATCGATCAGCCGCCTCCTGCACGCCCTCTACTGGGGTTGTGCCCGCAACCAAGGTACATGCCCTTGACCGGAATCGAACCTGGGACCTTTCGGTCCGCAGGCTGACGCTCTATCCACTGAGCCACACCGGTTTTGGCCACTTTTAGTTTTTAGAGGAAACTCTACACTGGTTTTCCATAATGGCTGGACCATATGGCCCAGCAATCTCACTTCTGAGTAGTTCTCCGAAGAAAAGAAAAACTCTCCTTCGAAGAGACACATGCACCCCTCTGTTCATCCAGCATTACTTCTGGTAGCTGAAGCATGAAGACACGTGGGTGTCACATTCATAAATGAAATGACCAAGTCGTGGTACCTGTATACAATGGAATATTCCTCAGCCACAAAAAACAAACAAACAAACAAAAATAAACGTAATCTTGCCATTCATGACCACATGGGTGAACCCAAAGGGTATTATGCCAAGTGACATCAGTCAGACAGAGAAAGACAAATACTATGTGGTTTCACTTATACAGTGGTACCTCGACATATGAGTTTAATTCATAACCTTGAGGTGTGGGAAACTATGAGACGCTCGAGTCATAGTAAACTGGTGGATCATGTGCAGCCGGCTGATCCGCGTGATTACTCATATATCAAATGTTGCTCGTATTTCAAAGCAAAAATCGCTCACTCGACGGCTCGTATCTCAAAAATCGCTCACTCGACGGCTCGTATCTCAAAAATCTTGTATGTTAGGGCACTCATATCTCGAGGTACCACTGTATATGGAAAGAAAATACTGAGAAATCTTAGAAGTCGGGGTGAGGAGCGACAGTAAGTCCTCAGAGGCAGGGAACAGAGGAAGCGAGGACAGTCGCCCAGCTCACTGACTTGGGAAAGTTTCCGGCTTGTGGCGCGGGGAACAGAGACCCGGGCAGAAGCCAGCAGAGCTCCCTGCGTTGGGGTGACGGGTAGATGAACTTGGTAGAATTTGCAGGGAGAGTCAAGGACAGAGGGCAGCTGTTCAAAAGGAAATTCCACCCTCCCCTTAACCGATCAAGAACAAATCTCAGGCCCTACCCAGTTGGGTTCAGTGGATAGAGTATTGGCCTTCGAACTGAAAGGTCCCAGGTTCGATTCTGGTCAAGGTCACTTGCCCGGGATTGTGGGCTCATTTCTCAGTGGGGGGCTTGCAGGAGGCAGCTGATCAATGATTTTCTCTCATCATTGATGCTTCTTCCCCCCCCCCTCTTCCTTCCTCTCTGAAATAAATAAAAATGTAGCTTAAAAAAAGACTAAATTAAGAATATCTGCCAAGGTACAAAAGTGCTGAGCCCTGTTTTGGGTTCCTGAGACCAATTTCAATGTGTGGAGGGAGTGGTTCCAACACCAGCCAACAATTCTGACACCCTCGCAGGGTGTTGAGGATTCAACTCAATACTGACATTAGCTGTTTTTAGAAAAGACCCAAATCAAACTTGTAGAGATAAAAACTGCAATATGTGAGATGAAAAATACACTGCACACTATTAATAGCAGATTATACAATGCAGAAAACAAGACTAGCGAACTTGAAAATATAATGGAAGCTATCCAACATGAAATGTAAAGGAGCAAAACATAAAGAGAAGCTCAGTAACATGCGGGACCTCTTAGAGGGGCTGAATATCTATGCAGTTGGACTACCCAAAGGAAAGAAGGGGGTGAGGAGAAAAAATGTTTGAAGATCTAACGTAATTTTTCTAAGTCTGATGGAAACTATAAACCACAGATCTAAGAGGCTCAAAGAACCCCAAACACAAGAAACATGAAGTAAACTACACCAGTGAGTCCCTGAAAATCAGTGGTAAAGAGAAAATCTTAAAAGCAGAGAGAGAGAGAGAGAGAGAGAGAGAGAGAGAGAGAGAGAGAGAAGAAATATTTTATCCAAAGAGACAAAAAGGAGTAAAGATTTCATGTCAGAAGTAACGCAAGTTATGGGATGGTGGTGGTGGTTGGAGGTGGGGGAAGGGAAGCAATGTCAACCTAAATTTTATACAAAGCAAAAATATCTTCCAAAAGTAAAGACAAAGACATTTTCAGACACACAGAAGCTGAGAGGATTCATCACAAGAAGATGCACACACACATATACTCTGGAATATTATCCAGCCTGAAAGGAAGGAAGGAAGGAAGGAAGGAAGGAAGGAAGGAAGGAAGGAAGGAAGGAAAGAAGGAAAGAATAAAGAAAGAAGTAGAAAGGAAACCTTGTCATTTGTGACAACGTGGATGGACCTAGATGATAGTATGCTAAGTGAAATAAGCCGGACACCGAGAGGCATATGCTGGAAGATCTCACTTACATGTGGCATCTGAAATAGTCGAACTAAGCAGCCAAGAGTAGACGGGTGGCTGCCAGAGGCTGGGAGGAGGGGGAGGTGGGGAGAGGTGGGCCAAAGGGCTTATAGGTTCAGGTATGTAAGATGAGGAAGTCCTAGAGATGTAATGTACATCACGGTGACTGCATTGAACAATACTATTATATTGTATACTTGAAATTTGCTAAGAGGGTAAATCTTCAATATTCTTACCAACACCACCCCCAAACAAGAAAGAAAATGGTAACTGTCTGAGAGAATGAATATGTTCGTTAGTTTGATTTTGGTGACCATTTTACCATGCATGTGTAAACCAAAACATTGAGTTGGACACCTTAAGTATACAATAGTACCTCGAGATACGAGTTTAATTCGTTCCATAACCTTGAGGCATGGGAAACTATGAGACGCTCGAGTCTCGGTAAACAGGTGAGTTGTGTGCAGCCGGCAGATCCTCGCGATGACTCCTATCTCAAATGTTGCTCGTATTTCAAAGCAAAAATCGCTCGCTCGATGGCTCATATCTCAAAAATCTCGTATGTTAGGGCACTCGTATCTCAAGGTACCACTGTATATAACTTTTATTTTTCCCTTATACCTCAATAATGCTGAAAAAAAAATCCTCACAGCCAACCTGCCCTATAAAATACATTAAAGGAAGCTCTTCAAGCAGAAGATCAACCCTATTCGGTGGGAACCTAGATCTACACAAAGAAACAATGAACCCCAGAAATGACAGCCATGGAGGCCGTGCGAACACCTGCATGCTTACCTGTAAACAGGTAAGAAGATACCTGATTTAAAGCAAGAACAAGGGCCATGTCCTGGGTGGGTGAACCTACGCAGAAGTGAACTGTAGGACAGTGACAGCACAGGGGCAGTGGGGAGAAGTAGGGATGTACGGTGGTGGGTTTTTCTACTGAATGCAGTAGCAGCCTGTGATAGAGGTGGACACTCTAAAGCCTCAGGCGACCACTAAAGTAACACAACACAGAGCAACAGCTAATTCACTAGCTGAGGAGACAGAAAAGAAATACAGTGGCACCTCGAGGTACGAGTGCCCTAACATACAAGATTTTTGAGATAAGAGCCCTTGAGCGAGCGATTTTTGCTTTGAAATATGAGCAACAGTTGAGATAGGAGTCATCGCGCAGATCGGCCGGCTGCACACGACCCACCCGTTTACCGTGACTCGAGCGTCTCATAGTTTCCCACGCCTCAAGGTTACACGGAACAAATTAAACTCGTATCTCGAGGTGCCATTATAATCCAAAAGAAGGCAGGGTAAGAGGAAAACAGGTGGAAAAAGAACATGAGGCAGGAGAACACAAATGACAACGTGGTAGACTTAACCACAACCATCATCACATTCCATACAGTCTACGCTGGGGCTGGCCACACTTTCTCTGCAAGGACCATAGAGAAAACATGGTAAGTAAGCTTTTTGGGCCACCCACGATTTCCATCACAGACTCTTTCTGATCCTTTTTACATAAGCCCGTTAAAAATGTAGAGACTATTCTCGGTTCAAAAGCAGGCCACGTGCCAGATTTGGCTGGCATGCCGTCGTCTGCCAATCTGTGGTCTAAACACCCCAGCGAGAAAGCAGAGGTTGTCAAGTGAGATAAAAAGCAATATTTAATTTCATGACTACATGCTGCCTACCAGTGAGCCATTTTAAATGTAAATACTCAGCTATGCTTAGGAGATAAAGGATGGAGAAAGATGTATCACACTGACGCTTATCCAAAGAAACCCAGAGTGGCTATCATAACACTGAACAGAGTAGATTCAGAGCAAAGGGTATGGCTAGGGAAGAGGAGGGTAATTTCATAATCATAAAATGTTCCGTCGTAAACAGGACATACCAATACGAAATGTTTATGTACCTAATAAGAGTTTCCAAATACATGGAAAAAGAAATGATGAAACTGCGGGGACAAATGAACAAATCCACAAAAACAGGGATTTCAACATCCCTTTCTCATGAAATATTTCACGAGATGGGCCCTAGGACAGTCTATGAAACGAGTTTCAATAACCTGAAACAAGGCTCGGTTTATTCCATGTTCTCTGACCGCAGCTGGAATGAAGTGAGAAGTCAACACCAGAAAGATATCTGGAACATCCATAATTCCCTGGACACTAAATTACCCTTTTCTGAAACAAGAAGAATTCTATAAGGAGACACACGAGGAAAAGTCCTTGAGTTAGGCAAAAAAAAAAAAAAAGTCTTAGTTATAATACCCCAAAGTGCCCACCGTTAAAGAAAAAAAAAAAGAATGAGTGTTACTTTATCCAAATTAAGACCTTCTCTTTGCAAGATGATAGTAAGCGGCAGAAAAGACTGGGAGAAAAATACTTGCAAGTCACATTTCTTATAAAGGATTTGAATCCTGAACATAGGAAACTCTGAAAGCTCAATGATGAGAAGGCAAAGAATTCAATGTAAAAATGGGCGAGACAATCTGAAAAGACACTTCAGCCAGGATGTGTGAATGGCATATACACACGTGAAAAGTGGCTCCAGGTTTTTTTAAGTCATTAGGGAAATGCAAATTAAAACCACAGCGAGACACCACCACGAAGCTATGAAGATGGAAAAGGCTGACCAGCCCTGGCTGGTGTGGCTCCAGTGGTTGGAGCCTTGTCCTCCTTGGGTGAGGATTTAACATTTTTTTAAATTAATTTTATAGAAAAGACGGAGCCCCGTCCAGCATGGCTTAGTGGTGAGAGGTTGGCCTATACACAGCGGGTCTCAGGTCTGCTTCCTGGTCAAGAGCAGGTGCTGGGGTTGCAGGTTCCATCTCTGGCTCCAGTTGGGGCACATGCAGGAGGCAACTCGTTGATATCTCTCTCTCTCACATGGATGTTTCTCTCTCTCTCCCTCCTCCCTGCCATTCTCTCTATAAAACTCAATGGAAAAAATATCCTCGGGTGAAGATTAACATCCACAAAAAAGACTGACCAGCTCAAATGCTGGTGGAACGTAGAGGAACTGGACTGTGACTTTGAAGAAACATTTGGGCATTTTTTTGGGGGAAAGGACACCAATTTCTGTCATCTGAACTAGCCATTCCACACCGTGGATTTGCCCAGGAAGAATGAAAATGTATGTCCGAGGACTTGTGCACTAGTGGAGAACAGTGTGGTTGGTGATGGCATAAATGGCGATGGAAAAGATGAAATAAAATGAAACAAGAAATAAAGAGAGAAAAATGGGAATGGCCAGATCTTTTTGGCCACAGCATGCAGAGGAAACTGAACAGTCTCCCAGGATAGGTGACTGAGTCCTGAGATGGTTTCTGAGGAGGGTCTGGACCTGCAGCACGGACGTCTGGACCCAAGGCCAGTTGGTCCGCGGGCACGTGAGGGCCACAGCTGCTGGGGTGCAGTGTCCCTCCTCTGAAGGAGGAAGCAGGGCTGCCCAGTCTCTGCCTGTGGGGTCCTGTGGCTTTGACAACTTTTTCTTTTAATCTATTTTTTTATTGACTGCAGAGAGTGAAAGGGGGTAACAGTGGTGTGAGCAGCATGGGACATGGAGTGTGATGCTGGAGTTTGGGCAGGGGCAGAGGGGGATCTGAAGGTGTCACTGAAACGGGAATTTTTAGGGTGAAAAAGACAGGCTTAGGAAAATTTAGAAATTGGGGGACCTTGGAGGAAGCACAGGGCTGCAGACCAGCAGAAAAGGCTTATTAACA
>PVJN01021112.1:0-35090 GCA_004026805.1 Lasiurus borealis
GGACTGTTAATTCTTAGGGGGAAAGGGGTGAAGGGTATACAGGGAGAGACTGGACAAAAATCATACACCTATGGATGAGATCAATGGGAGGGAGCTAAGGGCAGAGGGAGGGTGAGAGCTGGGTGGAGGGGTACTATGGAGGGGAAAAAAAGAGAAACAAATGTAATAATCTGAATAATAAAGATTTAATTAAAAAAAATAATAAAATAAAATTCCCCCCAAAGAAAAAATGCATCTTGGGAGAAACCAAGATGGCAGCATAGGTGAACACCTAAACTGCTGCCTCACACAATTTCAAAACTACAACTAAAAGACAAAATGAACATCATCCAGAACCACAGGAAGGCTGGCTAAGTGGAAATTCTACAACTAGAAGGAAGGAGAAAAGCACACTGAGACTTAACAGGAGTTGTGGAAGGCAGAGGTATGGAGGTGCACACACGGAGAGGGCTGGCAACTGAGTACACAGTGGGCTTTCTCAATGAGGAGGGAGACTAAAGCTCCTGACTGCTCTGAACTCCATTTCTGGGTGAAACTCTGGGGACCCAGACTCATACAGAGAGAAACTGGACTGTTTGGCAGTAGACGAAACTCGAAGCTGTCTTTCTCTCAGAGGTGCTTGCAGTGATTACCCTGGGACACTGAGAACCAGGGGCCTCTTAGAGCAGGGCTGATGGAAAGCCATCACTGTTTGACCCACCCTTGTGATCCCGCCCCACAAAGTCATAGCTGTTTGCTCTGCCCTGAGACTCTGCCCCATCCAAGCTGTACACAGAGGCTTTTGCATATGAATGGCCTGGTCCTTTGCATTTTAAACTTATAGCTGAATCAGTGAGACTCAGAACATCCAAAAGAAGGCCCAAGGCCCCACAGCAGCTTGCATTGCTTCATAGCTGGGCCTCATCTGGGCCTCCAATACCCAAACAAAGAAGATGAATCTGCAGATCTCTCCATAGCTCCTACTAGGTGGCCTCAGACAGAGGCTAAATTAGCACCTCTTTGGAGATCCAAGAGCCAGTGTACCCAGTGGTCAGAGCAGGACCATCCAGATTACAATTTCTAAGATCCATAAGGGACACACTCAGGGACAGACTCAGTGAATACCAAAGCCCCACTGAAGCAAGTCTTGTTTTGTAATGGTGTCTCCAGCACAGAAGTTCTCCCACCATAGACACAGCTAATCCTCATAGCCAATTAGCCTGGAGGTCAATTCCCCCCAGTGATACCAACAACAATCAAGGCTTAACTAAAACAAGACTGTGCACACACCCCACAAAGGACTGCACCAAGAGTGTCTACCTCATGTAACTGGGGAGGCTGAACCACTGGGCCCTATAGGACATCTAGCACACAAAGCCACTCTATCAACTCAGGGAAGCAGCCAAAATGTAGAGACAAAGAAACAGGTCATAAGTGAAAGAAATGGAGGAAAGCAAATGACTGGATATAGAGTTCAAAACCATGGTTATAAGGTTTTTCAAGAATTTTCTAGAAAAGGTGAATAAATTTAGTGAGACCCTCAAGGTTCTGAAAAAGGGCCAACTATAAATTAAGCATATACTGACTGAAATAAAAAAATAATATACAGAGATCCAACAACAAACTAGAGGATCACAAGAATCAAGTCCAAGATTTGAAATACAAAGAAGCAAAAAACACCCAACTGGAAAAGCAAAAAGAAAAAAGAATACAAAAATATGAAGATTATGTAAGGAGCCTCTGGGATAACATCAAGTGTACCAACATTGAATTATGGAGGTGTCAAAAGAAGGAAGATACTGAAAACCTATTTGAAGAAATAATGACTGAAAACTTCCCACATCTGGTAAAAGAAATAGGTTTACAAGTCTAGGAAGCACACAGAACCCTAAACAAAAGGAATCCAAAGAGGACCACACCAAGACCCATCATAATTAAAATGCCAAGAGCAAAAGACAAAGAGAGAATATTAAAAGCAGCAAGAGAAAAACAGTTCATTACCTACAAGGGAGCACCCATACAATTGTCAGCTGATTTCTCAACAAAAACTATGCAGGCCAGATGGGAGTGGCAGGAAATATTCAATGTGATGGATAGCAAGAACCTACAACCAAGATTATTCTACCCAGCAAAGCTATCATTTAGAATTGAAGGGCAGATTAAAGAGCTTCACAGATAAGAAAAAGCTAAGAGTTCATCACTGCTAAACCAATATTATATGAAATGCTGAGAGATATCCTTTAAGAAGTGGAAGAAGAAGTTAAAGGTAAAGATAAAAATTATGAACAACAAATACATATCTATCAACAAGTAAATCTAAAAATAAAGTGAATAAAAAATCAGATGAACAGAATAAACTGGTGAATATAATCAAATCAGGAGCATAGAAAGGGAGTAGACTGACAATACTAAGGGGGAAAGGGGATTAGGGGGTCCAGGAAGAGATTGAACAAAATTATACACCTATGGATGAGGTCAGTGGTGGGGAGTAAAGGCAGAAGGTGGGGTGGGAACCAGATGGAGGGGAGCTATGAGGGGGGAAAAGAAAAACAATTGTAATAATCTGAACAATAAAGATTTATTTTTTAAAAAAGAAATGCATCTTTTCCTTGCAGATCTTAAAGGGGCATTCATTGATGGGCCTTCAGACTGCCTTCCTCTGGCTGAATTCAGGGGAGGGAAGACTTGGCCACATTTGCCCTATTACCTTTTCTCTTGCCCATTCTTCTTTTCCTCCTCCCCTCCTTTGTCTTTGACTCTCCTAATTCCCCTGGTCTAATGTGGGGAGAGCTGTGGTGTACTTACACACTCCAGATTGTAGGGGAGGTGTAAGAAACAACTTGGGGCTTGATGTGGGAGCAACATCATCTTTAAGAGAACATGGAGATCACTTTAGGGGTTTAGGGAGCCGGAATCCTCCTCAACCACAGTAAACATCTTTTCCTGGTGTAACAGGAGAGTGAAGAATACTCTCTTGGGGTCCAGGGAGGTTACTGCTTTATATTCATGTACACACACACACACACACACACACACGCGCGCGCACACACACATTTATGTCAGTTATCCAGACTCCATAAGCACATTGAATTAATAAAGTGATAGAGTAATTTTTTTAATCATTTAC
The DNA here is from genome assembly GCA_004026805.1 of Lasiurus borealis. NCBI lineage: Eukaryota > Metazoa > Chordata > Mammalia > Chiroptera > Vespertilionidae > Lasiurus > Lasiurus borealis. The sequence continues at coordinate 3,107 of PVJN01021112.1, forward strand.
TATAGTTAGTGACTAAAAGTTAAGCAAAAATGGTTTATCCTTTGGGAGAAGGTCTGCAAAGAAAATGACAAGAGCAGAAAACTTCAACAAGGTTATAAAAAGGGACAGACCTGGATACTTGGAAAGAATGAAACTTTCCTGTAGCAAGGCCTTCTCTTTTCCCATGGGAGCCCCCGGGGCATCTGCAGGACCAAGTGGCCCACTTTGCCCGAGTTAGGGGAAGCATCTGACTGTCAAAACTCTGAGGAGGGAGACTTTCCCGGATGCCACAGTTTGGGGTAGCCTTTGGTCCAGGGAAAGCAGGAAACAAGTAAAACAGACGCATTTGTTCCGCAGATTTTTATTGCGCTCTCTTCTGTGCCAAGTACTGTTCTAGGAGCTGGAGATAAAAATCTCTCCCTTCATGAACTTACATTCTAGTGGGAAGACAAAGATGAAAAATATGTAATCAAGCAAGTAAGTGTTATTCGGAAATAGAACAAAGTAAAGGGTAGAGAGTGCCGAGGGGCCAGAAGTTTGGAGAGTGTGGCAGCTATGCAAAAATTTAGGGGGAAAGCATTTTAGACAGAAAAAGAGTGAGTACAAAGGCTCTGCTGCACTAAAGGGGCATCATGTGTGTGTGTGTGTGTGTGTGTGTGTGTGTGTGTGTGTGTGTGTGTGCATAGAAAGGGGTCAGTGTTCATGGTGCCCCAGGAATGGTCAGAGAGGTGAGCATGGTCAGGTCTCATGGGCCCTATAGGCCACCAGGAGGGATATGAATGGCAATGAGAAGCCATGATGATGTTACAGGGTAGAGTGATATGCTCTGATTTGGATACTGCCCTCAACCCCAATCTGGCTGGCAATTGCTATGTAGAAAAAAAAACAGAGGCGGTTAGGGGACCAGAGGCAGTTGGGAGATTCTTACACTATTCACTTGGTTGGGATCAGTGGAGATCTACAGAGAAGGTGAGAAATGTCTGGACTTGGTTTATTTCTTGGAGGCAGGGCTGACAAACAAAAAAACCAACATTTGCTTTTGGTAAAAAGTAAGCCTTTCTCAACTTGAAGAATCCTTGAAGAGTCCTTGAGCTGTTGTGTCTATACTGACATTCAGACAGCTTCCCAGGGGGGAGGAGCAGGGAATGGGGGGTTCAGTCTACTTGCCCCTCCCCATCATCGACCTCGGTAATAGGGAAAACATTTCATGCCCCAGGTATCCCAGGAGGCATATTTTTACTACCTCAATGGCAAGCAAATGAAAAGGAGCCCTCTCTTGGCATCAGGACCACGGTGCTTTGTGGAACGGCGGCCATTGGGAGGCAGTTTACTTTGGGAGAGACATGAACCTCAAGTGCTTCTGCATTTCACAGCTTTAGAAAATGACAACTAGAAACAGAAATAGCACTAGACCTGCAGTTGACAGCACTTGTTAGCTGGAGTAGAACATGTCTGTTCTTTGAACACTGAATTTTAAGCACACCCAGATAAGGAGACAGATTCTCCTACAATTGATATGTCCATTAATACAGATAATATATGAAAGTGACTGGCCTAATCAAAAGAGATGTGGCCAGAGGAACTGTAGAAGCAGACATAATACATTCAGGCTCCTGTGATCTCAGAGCCAACACTGAAACCCTCCCCTCACTACAGAGTGACAGGCTTAACGGTGTCAGGGAGGGATTGGGTACATTGCCACCATACTGGTATATCAGCACTGGTTTTTAGTGTTCATACTAATGCTGAACTTAATGACAGATTATGCATTATGAGTTTAGTTCTCCTGAGCCCCTTTGTTTTCTTTGTAGCAAAAGAACCTTATTCTTATGCTATCAGTCTGTCTAGATGATGGGAAACCAGATAAGTGGTCCCTTAAACCACGTTTCCTAAAGAGGACCCATTCCCAATTGATGGCCCTGCCCTTGTATGAACTCCACCTTCCTCTCTCCCTTGGTCTCCATCCAACTCTGCTCCCCTGAATTCAGAATATTCTTTTGTTTCTGCCTCTCACCAAATCCAAGTAACCAGGTCCTCAAAGTCATCTTTTCATTCAGCATCATCCTATCTAATAAAAGAGTAATATGAAAATTGACCATTACTTCAACACACAAGATGGCTGCCCCCATGTGGACACAAGATGACTGCCACAAGATGGCCAGCAGGGGAGGACAGTTGGGAGGGACTAGATCTGCAAGGGAGGACAGTTGTGGGCAATCAGGCTATCAGGGGAGGGCAGTTGGGAGGGACCAGGCCTGCAAGGTAGGGCAATTGGGGTCAATCAAGCCTGCAGGGGAGGGCAGTTAGGGGTGAAGTTGGGAGTGACCAGGCCTGCAGGAAAGGGAAATTGGGGGTGACCCAAGCCTGCAGGGGAGGGCAGTTAAGGGTGATCAGGCCTGCAGGGGAGAACAGTTAGGGGTAATCAGGCTGGCAGGGGAGTGGTTATGGGTGATCAGGCTGGTAGGCAGAAGTGGTTAGGGACAATCAGCAAGGCAGGCAGGCGAGCAGTTAGAAATCAGTAGTCCTGGATTGTGAGAGGGATGTTCGAATGCCTATTCAGGTCTGATCCTATCAGGGGGTCCCAGATTAGAGAGGGTGCAGGATGGGTTGAGGGACACAAACCCCTGTGCATGAATTTAATGCACTGGGTCTCTAGTTTCATTATAATATTGATAAGGTATTGTAGGAACTTAACTCTTGTTTATATCAATTTGCCTGTGGTGAAATGGCTTTGTTATATGTCATTTTTCTTAAAATCAACAATTTATTGATGATATTAAGTGAGGACTTATTGTAGTCATTTTTTGTTGTTGTTAATCCTCATCTGAGGATGGGAAGAGGAGAGAGAGAGAGAAAGAGAGAAATATCAATGTGAGAGAGACTTATCAATTGATTGCCTAGTTAATTAGACGATTACTCTGCAAGGTATTGTTTAGATGCAGTCAACATTTAAATCAGTAGGCTTTGAGTAAAGCAGATTGCTCTTTATTATGTTAGTGGATATTATACAATAGTTGAAGTCCATAAGAGAAAAGACAGAAGGAACAAATTCTGCCATCAGATTGCCTTTGGACTTAAGACTGCAAAATAAAAAATAAAAAAATAAAGAAGATGGAAGAAAAGAAAAAGACTGTAATATCAACTTTTCCCCTCAAATTCATGAGCATTTCCTTAAAACCAACCTCTCTCTCTCTCTCTCTCTCTCTCTCTCTCTCTCTCTCTCTCTCTCTCTCATTCTTTTATTCTGGAGAACCCTGATTTACAGGTTAGGTGAGAGAAAGAGAGCAAAAGGTTTGTATCAACTGAAGTGGTTGTTATGCAAACAGAAAGGTATTTATACATGAAAGCTGCAGGCCTCATCTGCCATGAATCATGTCTGTTGCCATAACCAGGGGCCTTCACTTTGGATCCTGCTGGCATCAAAGCTATCCTGTCCTGTAGGGAAGGGAACAAATAGCTGGGGGAGGGAAGGGTTAAATTGGGCTAGTCACCAAGATCACCCTGGCTAGTAAGGGACCAGGATTTTGACCTAGGCAGTCAGGTTTGAGAACCTGTTCTCTTAGACACTATACTAGTCCCAGAGTTAATACATTTCTGATCCACTGAGACTCGATTGATTTTCTCACTAGCACAGCACTGGTATAATTTTTTGCTTTTATAAAGACTGAGATTGGTTTGGGTTTTTCCATCATCTCCACAGGCACTGAGATTTGAAGCCATGGCATACTTTTTTGGTTCTTCTCTTGTCTTTACCTGAAAGATCAATCAACTGCCAAATCTTAGACTTCACCACCAAAACTCCTCTATATTCTCCACACCCACCTCCAAGGTACCAGCCTTTCCTCTCCCCTTGCATGGAGCATCCTAATTTGTGACCTCTTTCTAGGTCTACTGGCTCTAGTTTATTTTATTTTTTAGTTTATTTTCCATCTCTCATCTTTATCCTCAGTGCTCAGATGACCTCAACCACTCTTTTTCCTCCCAGTACCTCACCTGGTTTTTCTTTTGTGATCATTTCATTCTCTAAATCTAAAATTCCTTTTCTCTTCATTCACTTATTCAAATTTTATCTCTCTTTCAGTAGCCTTCAATTTCATGTTCTCCTTTTCTCTTTCCATAATCCCAATGGGAAGCAATTGTTCCCTCCTTTAAATTCCCATAGCACTTTACATTTACTCCTTTTAAAGAATGTACCATTTTCATTCTAACCTGTTTAGCGCAGTGGATAGACTGTCAGCCTGCAGACTGAAAGGTCTCAGGTTCGATTCCGGTTAAGGGCATGTACCTTGGTTGCGGGCACATTCCCAGTAGGAGGTGTGCAAAAGGCAGCTGATCAATGTTGCTCTCTCATCGGTGTTTCTAACTCTCTATCCTTCTCCCCTCCCCTCTGTAAAAAATCAATAAAATATATTTTTTTTAAAAAAGAATTTACCACTTTCAATATGTGTTTACAAATATTGTCCCTATTTGATGATAACTCTTTTGAAAGTAGAGTTCATTTTAAAATCATTTTAAGTATCCATTCTGTATGCCCACAACTCCTAGAATGGTATCTTACAAATATTTTCAACAGGTTTTCAATATTTATTGAAGGAAGAAAGGAAGAGAGGTTAAAGTTTCCTATAAAGCAAAATACGCTTAGTAATAAAAAATTTATTTTTGTTACTGTTTTCTCACCTCTGTTATATAGAAGAACTGAAATATTTTTAAATCTATACTATTCATCTTAAAAATAATATGGTAAAACTATTCTTTTTAACTTGATGTTTTCTGATTTTTATGACATTCATCTATGAGCTAACTTGAGAGTCACTACCAACTTCCACAAAATCCTTCAAAGAAGGTGCATTACTGAACATCACCTTTGAGGATATGAGTGTGTAAGAGAGAGAAGGCTTAAAACTGTGCCAAGGGTGGCTTATGCCTACTAGTTGCCCCCTGGTTTCGTTGATTAGATTGGGCATATGGTTGCTTTTGGGATGTGCTGTGGCTTAACCTTACAATGAATGTAACCCTGTGGTGTGACTGGGGCAGGTGGCCCTAAAGGGCTGTGGTGGTGTGGGTGATGCTCCAGATCCCACGTCAGAGGCAGAGGCTCAGGTGCTGGTACTGCCACTCACCAGGGAGTGATCTGGACAAGTTGAACAGTCCTTGGCCTTTACATGAGGAAAATTGTGCATTATCTCCAAAGTTCTTTTCAATTCTCAGTATCTATGAATCATACTCTTTGATTATAATTTTTAATAAATAAAATCAGCAAATATTGCCAGAAAGCCACTGATGTCAGCAGACTGAAGACAAATGGGAGTTCTAATGATTGTATTTTAACGTGGTACCTAATAGATCCCTAAAATTGTGCATGTTGACATAGTGACAGAGCATCATGCAGATGTCACATATCCCCAGCATTCTGCTGTCATTCCCAGAGTTCTTCCCAGAAGATATTGGGGCAATCATTAGCCATCCTTGTGAGTATACCAATTTGCTGTCCCACTTCCTTTTTCTTCTCCTACTTTTACCCCTATAGACAACATATGAGAGTAGATCTACTGCTACTGTTTCTTTTAATAGTCACAACCAAATGTTAATGCTACTGCATATTTATGTTTTCTGTAAAGTTATTTGTAGATACTACTATAAATAGTCAAACATGATGAGATACACATTGGTCAATGAAATTAATACTCTTGGTTGTTTGATATTTATGGAGAAAAGAAATATTGTGATTGAGCTAAAGATTACCCCCAGCAGGAAAGAAAAGATCATCTGAGTTTATGGGCTGCAATAAACTCCCTTTAAAAATGGTTTCTGTAGGAGACATGGCTAGCTAGAATTGTCTTGAGTGTGTGCATGTGTGTGTGCGCGTGTGTGTATGTGTGTGTGTGTGTGTGTGTGTTATAGAGTATGTACAGTCAACTTTTCTTCACAATGTATTTCAATATATGTAAAGTTCAGCCAAGCTTCTTAGTAGAATTGCCTAATAAAATTGCAGAAACAAAGAATCGTATGGGAGGATGGAAACTGGAGGAGGCAGATAAATCAGATGAAGAAATGGTGAAACACAGCAATTGGAGGAGCTTGTATTCAGGGGGTAGGGTTCCAGGAAGAACGCTGTACCAATTCCTCTTTTGATGATTTGAAATAAGCGTGGCACATTTAAGGAAGCATAAAGCACAAATGGTAGTCCTGAAAAAGCAGACCAAGACAGCTATCATTGTGATCTTTCTATTTAGAGGTTTTCTGAGTTGGAAGATCATGTAAACACTCCTCTGGACAATTTCAAAATTAGAATGTATATCAAGTATCATTAGGCATGTACACAAGTGCTAAGCGGTTCAAAGATATTCAGAACAGCAAGATGGCCCCGTGATAATTTAAGGGAGGAAATTCCTCAGGAACTTCATTATCAAAAATGAAAGTTTTAAAAATGTGTGTGCCCTTTGATCCACAAACTTCACAACCAAGAGAGTGTCCTAAGGAAATATAGCTATACATAACAATTGTCTTGGGTGGTTTTTACTCAGTTTTGTTTGTAACTAGAGGCCCAATGCATAAAATTCATGCAAGAGTAGGCCTTTCTGCCCTCTGGCTTCCCTCCGGCACTCAGGACCCGAGCTTCCCTCACAGCCCCAGCTTTATCTGGAGGTCATCCTGAAGATTCTCTGGTCTAATTGGCGTATTATGCTTTTATTATTATAGATTAGAAAAGAAAGGAAGAAAAAGAAACAATTCACATTCCCATCAATAAGGAATTGTTGATATAAATTGTGCACACCCATGCAAAGGAAGAATATTTGAATGTATGAGATGGTGATGGGAGCCATTTAGGGGCAAATGGTCTCACTCGTAGCCTTGCAAGGCAAATCATATGTAGTTAAAAGTAGAAAACAGTATCAGACTTTAAGGTCATTGGTTAATGAGGTTCCATTTTTGCATAAGGACTTCATTATGTCTGATTATATTTTCTCAACTTTTCAAAGCACTTTTGCATTGTATCCTTATAATCACAGAAGGTAGTCGAGGTATTATTGCACTCCTTTGAGAAATGTCAAAACAGAGACACAGGGAGTTAATTATAGAGTATTAGTAATAGGACCCAGGATGTCTGACTCTGAGCTGGACATTTTATCTTATAGATCACAAGTAGGGGTCCCCTGGTAGCCAGTAAAGTATTACTGTAGATGCTAGGCAGAATTTGACACGATTCTCAGGAACTCAGCCTGGCTTGCTTGTAGTTTTGAAGTTACATTAAAAAAGAAGCATCAGAGCTCCTGTTTGTCCTTGAAAGGACACACACACACACATACAAAGAGAGAGAGAGAGAGAGAGAGAGAGAGAAGTGGTTTTTAACACGGAGCAATTTTGCCCCCTCATCACACCTCTCTTCCCAAGGACATCAGGCAATGTCTAGAGCATCAGTTCTCAACCTGTGGGTCATGACCCCTTTGGGGGTCGAAAGACCCTTTCACAGGGGTCGCCTAAGACCATCGAAAAATGCAGATATTTATATCACGATGCATAACAGTAGCAAAATTTCATGGTTGGGGGTCACCATCACATGAGGAACTGTATGCAAAGGTCACGGCCTTAGGAAGGTTGAGAACCACTGGTCTAGAGACATTTTTGGTTGTCCCAGCTGGGAAGGAATATTACTGGCATCTTGTGGATATCAGTTAGAGATCCTGCTAAATAGCCTACAATGCGCAGGACAGCTCCTATAACAAAGAATTTTCTAACTCTATTTGTTAAATATTAATGAACCTGCATAGTAGCCAGTGACTATGTAGTTATTTTCAGCTTGCTCTTAGGCAACAGCAGAATTGAATGTACAAATTAATAGGAGCACTTAGCGTGTTGGAGGAACTTTTTTATTTGTATGTGTGTGTGTGTGTGAGGAAGGAGGTACAGAGGACCAAGTAATTGTGGTCTTTTATTTTCCACAAGAATGCGGCATAAGTGAGAAGCATTGTTTGCATCTCAATAACAAAGATTAGAGCTGCATAGCTTAAATAATTGATTTCTTTGAATATGATTGTGCTAACCATGAATGTTTTCATTAGTCTCATTAGGCTCGGCCCTGGGTAAAATATGCCAATTACCTTCAGCTGACCGATCATCTAGCTCAACCATTCTCAAAGCATGCCCTGAGACCCCTGGGTGATCCTGAGATCCTTCCAGAATCTGAAGGTCCAACTTCTTTCATAATGATATTGAGATGGTTTTTGCCTTTCTTTTTTTCCGTGTCATTCTGCTCAGTCACTTTGCCACGATGGTACCAAAGTGCCGGCAGTGAGAACTGCTGGAGCCTTGGCACAGATCAAAGCAGTGGCCCTCAAGTGTGCTAGTTGCCATGTGTTCTTCACCTCTGGGCACTCGCAGTGAGAACACTTCGTCTCACGAAGGTCCTGGTTGAAGCATTAAACATTACGAGTTTTGTTCAATTTTGAGCCTTGAATGCCCACATTTTGAATATTTTAGGTGACAAAGTGAGAGGGACATATGCAGCACTGAAGTACGAAAGTGCAGTGTCTGTTGAGAGGGAGAGCACTGTGTGATTGTATGAGTTGCAAGCTGAACTAGCCAGTTTTTTTCCGTGGAACATCATGTTTACTTGAAAGAACCACTGAAATACAAATTGTGGTTGCTCAAACTTGGGTATTTGGCAGAACTTTTCAGAAAAGAAAATGAAGCGAACCTGTTGTTTCAAGGTGGGGAACAGGACAGTATTTTCTAACGTTATATTTTAAGTTGTTAAGCAAAAATCAGATTTTTGGAAAGCTCTGAATTGGACAATTTCCTAAGACTAAACTATTTTTTCTGATGAGATGAGTTGTGATGTGAGTTGATGTGATTTTTTAGTATTGTACGAGGAAATGTATCAACATTGGAAAGACCTGAGTAGGTTCTATGTATTGATATTTTCCATATGACCAATGAATAACGTTACCAAGTCATGGATGGGTAAAAGATCAATTCAAAGTACAAGATAGAGCAATGGTTTAATGTAGCAGAGTAGAAGTTCGTTGATAGGAACTTTTTGTTCATAAAGAACTAATGAACCAAGTTAATTGGTTTTAAATCCAGATTGCAAATACACTTTTTGGTTTTGATATCGTGTCAAATAGTTATAACAACACTTATCTAAAAAGGCTGTTAAAATAACTCTGCCTTTTTCAAATACCTCTCAGTAAGGCCAAGTTTTCTTTGTGTACTTCAACCAAAATGACATATTACAACAGATGGAATGAAATAGATGTGAGACTCTGTCATACTAAGCTAGATTTTAAAGAACTTTGCAAAAATGTAAAATAATGTTTCTTTTCACTAATTTTCCTTGTTTTAGAAAAAAATAGCTATATCTCATAAAAGTTACTTATGTTAACATGTAACAGGTTTATTATTATTTTTAAATAAATATTTAAAACTTTTTGTTTTAATTTATATTCCAGTAAATATTAACAACTGAAGTCCACATCCCCAAGAGTATAAAGGTGTCCTGAGATCAGAGATTTGAAAACCACTAACCCAGAATAGCATAAATTGCAATATAGATATTGCAAACTTGATCTCTTTAAAGCAAAGACAGGTTATTCCCTTTCTTCGTTTAAAACAATAATGGTTACATTTGGATAGTGCTTTGTACTTTCCAAATTGTTTTTACATACGTCAACAAATTAATCCTGGGAGCAAACTTCTATGTCAGATAATGTTTTCTCCATACTACACTAAAGAAAATTGAAGCCCAGAGTAGTTTATTCTTGGTATGAGAGCCAGTGGAAAAAACTGAGATATGATCCCAGATTATCTAGTTTCAAATTACATCCTGTTTCTGTAACGCTACTAATAGGCTTGGAAACTATTCTAAATGATTAGTATGTGGACATTACCAAATTGTTATCAATTGGAAAAAAAGGGCAATTAATTTTCAAGTAACAAATATTAAACTCAAATGTATAATCAAATCACACTAGGTTTGAGTTACGTTGACATGAAAATTATTTCAAATTCTGAATTAGGAATGTCTAAATTAATGTTTTTATATAAGATCTCTATGTCTGTTTATTGTATTAGATTGAATTTTATGAAACTCAGTATTCTCTCATTTTCCAAAAACATATTTTTATTAATTTCAGAGAGGAAGGGAGAAAGAGATAGAAACATCAATGATGAAAGAGAATTATTGATTGCTGCCTCCTGCACGCCCCACACTGGGGATCAAACCTGCAACCCAGGCATGTGTCCTGAGTAGGAATCGAACTGTGACCTCTGGTTCAGGGTCAACCTTTGAGTAATACCAGCCCAGCAGGATTGCAAATTGCTTTTTTGCTTAATATGTTTGGATATCATTCCATTTGATTCATATAGTTCTATTCCTTTTTTAAAGTTCTATTAGCATATTGGAAAATGTACCATTATTTACTATTGAATTTAAAAAAATGATTGTGGTATACCATTCCTATAGCAAAATGCTAAATGGCTTATTTTCTATGTGTATATACATGTATATGCACACTAATTTCTACAAGTTTGTGTATACCTGTGTAATGACTACCTGAGATCAAAGTATAGAACATTTCCAGCATCTCAAAGGGCTCCATCAAGTTACTTCCTGGCAAATAACACCTCACTAACTCAGTTACCATTCCTCTGCTTTTTAGTATAGACTAATTTGCCTGTTCTTAAACTTCATATAATTGCGATCATACTATAAGTTTCTGGTATGTGTGTGTGTGCCTGATTTCTTTTGCTCAACATCAGTTCTCTGATAGTGATCCATATTATTGTGTGTAGCAGCAGTTTGTTCTTTTTAAATGTTTATAGTATTTCATTACATGAATTTACCCATTCTACGGTTGATGGACATTTGTTTTTAATTTAAAAATTTTAGATATTATGAATAAAGCTTCCAAGAACATTCTTTCCATATTTTGGAAGACATACCCATTTATTTTTTTGTTATATTCTTACCAGGTCATTTTAGCTTAAATGTGTAAATATGCCTATAAAGGCAGCCCAATATAGAAGAAGTAAACACAGTAATCACACTAGCAAAAGTGGTAGTAGGCAGATGGGTGAAACAAGAAAGTAAGATTTAAGAAAACCTTTATGTTGTAGGAATGTAAAGAAAAGATAAGAATAAACTATAGCCTGGTGCACAAAATTCGTGCACAGATTGGGTCCCAAGGCCTGGCCGGCAAACAGGGCTAATCTGTGGGTGACCAATGAGATGATCAGGGGGCTCCCACTGGCACCCTCCTTGGCTGGCCTGGGGCCTGCAGGCTGGGGGCAGCTCCAGTGTTGAGCGTCTAATCCTGGTGGTCAGTGTGCATCATTGTGACCGGTCATTCGACTGGTTGTTCTGCCAGTTGTTCCGCCATTTGGTCGATTTGCATATTAGACTTTCATTATATAAGATGTACTAGTAAAAGGACATATGTGTGAGCTGGTATGAAGAAACTCTGCCAATAGACTGCTAGATAAAGTAGACATTCTGTAAGAGCAGAATATACTAGCTGAACTTATCTCTATGATTTTATTTTCGTTCTTTCTGTCATGCTTACTGGATTATTTTGAGTACACTATTTAACAACCTTATAGTATAATACATATAACCCTATATATTCTAAATGGGAAAACTAAAGTTATTAATCTATAATATTCATCTAATTTGATTTCAAATCGCTATCATTATAAGCAATTCTAACTAAAGCATAAAATTATCTTAGGAAATAATTTATATGTTTAGTTAAGCATATAATTTAAAATAAGAATTTTACATTATATTAATTTGATTTGTGGTTAACTAAAGATTAACCAGAAAATTCTTTTTACTTCTCCCTGCTGGACATTTCTTTAAAAAATTTCTCAGTCTTAATATTTTGGTATAGTAATCCAATTTATTCTTTGCTGCTTTAAGTACTTTATATCATCCTTTTAAATATTAATGATTCTTATGAAAGTGCTATCGATGTTCTAAATCTGGAATAAGTCTAGAAGTTTTTTTTTTAAAATAAATTTTTGCTACCTTGTGTTTTTTTTCCTTTTTAGAGTTCTAATTAATGGTTTATCTTTAATAAGTATTTTACCTAATTCAGATCTTTTAAATCACATATTAATTTAGTATGTCATAGGTAAAACAAAATTTGAAGGTACTATATTACTTTATTGTAGCAAAATGACACTCAATAGTAATTATTAGCAAATTATTTTTTTGGTTTAAATTTTAAACTACAGGAGAACATGTTCTTAACATTTAGAACATTCTAATATTATCACCTGTTTCTAGACATATATGTGGTTCTGTTCATTCTTTGCTCAAAACCATTATTATTAATAAATTTAATATTACTGGAAGGAGGTTTATTTGTGGGATTTCTGAGCAACCAAAGTATATTTTTAAAATAAAGTATCAAGTGTGGTAATTTAAAGATGGGAGATAACATATACTGTATATCTATGTATATATAGATATAGATATAGATATAGATATGATATAGATATAGATATAGATCTGGTGTCAGAATATATATATATATATATATATATATATATATATATATATATATATATATATATATATATATATATATATATATATATATATATATATTGATTTCAGAGAGGAAGAGAGAGGGAGAGATAGAAACATTAGTGATGATAGAGAACCATTGATCAGCTGCCTTCTGCATGCCTCCTACTTGGGATTGAGTCTGGAACTGATGGAATAGAACCGTGACTGCCTAGTTCCTAGGTAGATGCTCAACTACTGAGTAATGCAGGCTAGGCTAGATGAGGAATTTGTTAAAACATTAGAAACCAAACATGCTCTCATGCTCTAGTGTTTTATCAAATTGCCTACTTGACACCTCCACTTCAGCGCCTTTAACTCAATGTCTGAAAAAGAATCCCAACTCTCCACCTGTTTCTGTGGTGCTCCTCTCCTTTCCCCACTCCCATCCCTTCCTCTCCCAGTTTTCCTCACTTAAGAAAAAGGTGCATCCATTTACCCAGTTGCTTAAGCCAGAATCCCAAACTTTATTTCAGATTCTTCCCTCTTCCTACATCCCATCCATCTTCAAGTTAGGTCCTTTCTCTCTCAGAACCATCTTTCCTGTGTCCCCCTCCCCAGTTCATTCATGGTAGCCCAAGCCATCACCTTCCCTGGCCAGACCTCCACAACAGCCTTTGATCTGGTGGCAGTGCTTTCACTTTTGATGTCCTCTATCTGTTCCCCACACAGCGGTCAGAATCATTTTTAACAACGTAAGTCAATGTTACTCTCCTGCTTATAATTCTTACCGTTACATTTTTTAAAAAATACTCATCTCATTACCATGGCCTACTAACAAGGAATAATGTGGCATCTGCTACCTGCACCACCCTATCCGGTCCTGTAAGCTTCACCTGTCTGGCCTTTTAATTCCTTGAACATACCAGATTGAGCGATTGGGATATTCTATAGGAAAACTGTCTCTGTCTCTGTCTCCATAGTTGCAGATAAACCTGGTGTCAGAACCTATGTTCTCTGACTCCTTGTCCCAAGTTCTTTACATATTTCTCTACCTTCTGAAAACCAAAGTTTACTAGTAGACCAACATTACATTTTCACTCCACAATGAACTAAGATCAACCAACTGAGCTACCCAATGCTTGCCTGACATACCCCTTGATTATAGAAACGATTTCTGTCACTTCTGTGATTCCACTCCATTTTGCTTGGCAACCATGAAACACCACTTTATTTTCCCTCTTCTCTTTGTGGGGCTCCAATAGCGGCAGACCCCAAATGATCATCAAGAGGGAAACAAAAACTTCCAACCATCATGAATCATGCTTTATACGATAAGACATCTTGGATTCTACTATGAGAACTTTATCTACACCACAGATGCTGCGAAAAGCCTAGACAAGGCTGGAAGTGACTGGTAGCTGGCATGTATACCATAGCAATTCCTAATGAGTGAAAAATTTGTGGTTTGTGTAGTGTATTTAACATTATCACCACCTACGCCTTCAGTTAAAAGCTGTTCGTGGCTGAGGAGAAACCCCTGGTTCCCTCCTACATCACATCTCGGCTTAGTTTTGGTGTGAGCTGTAGGCGGCTTCATCAAGAATGTTTGTACCCTTTTTGCAGAACAAACATTCCAGTATTGCAACACTTGTAGACTCTATAAAAGACTAAATTAGTAATACTTAATGACTAAGTTATAATAATACAATAAATTTAAGTTTTTTTCTATGGTTTTCTTTCTCCTTCATCCCCTGTATATCTCTGATCAGTCCCTGAGACCTCTCCATCTCTCAGTCCCTCAACTGCATCCTTTATTTCCACTTACAACCCTTGTTTAAGTTGTCTTTACCATTGCTACTACAAAAACCAAATGAAATGCTCATATTACCCATTCTCTCCTCACATTCTCCAAATTATTCTTAAGCAGTTTTACTGAATCAAGTTTTTAAGCAGTTTTAAAGTTTTACTGAATCAAGTTTTTTTTTTCCTGCTCAGAAACATACAATGACTCATAAAGTCTTAACTGCTCTGACTTTTTTAAAAAATATATCTTTTTTATTGCTATTTTACAGAGAGGAAGGGAAAAGGATAGAGAGTTAGAAACATCAATGAGAGAAAAACATCGTTCAGCTGCACACTCCCTATTGAGTATGTGCTCACAACCAAGGTATATGCCCTTGAACCTGGGACCCTTGAGTCCACAGGCTGATGCTCTATCCATTGAACCAAACCAGTTAGGGCTGCTCTGACTTTTAAGGTCCTGTAGAATATGGCCTCTTACCCATGTGACCTTATCTTGCCCTCCTAATAATAATAACAACTATAAGAATTACTACTAATTGAGTAGTCAAGTCCAAGATTGTGCTAGGCATCATCCCTATCCAATTTGCTAACAAACTCTTGCTCCGGCTAGCCTGTGTCCTCAGGGTTACCACACATGCTTTGCCCATTTCTATTCAGAGTCTATGCCCTATTTCTTAATTTTAATTTTTTGAATTTTATGAATTTATTTGAGCCAAATTGATGATATATGCCAGGAACAAGATCTTAAATGTTCCATTATATTTTCACTTAATAATGTGGATTTTGTAATCAAAGAAAACACGATAATTTCAAGAGAAACATCAGAAGTGCTTTATTCAAAGTAATGTCCATTGCTAGCTACACTTTCCCCCCATCTTTCAGGTAATTTGTGGGTACTATCCCAATAGAACTTTTCTTGTTTTGAGGCAAACCATTCAGAGATCCAATTTTCCACTTCTTTGTACATTTTGAAGTGCTGCTCAGAAGGTTGTCCAGAGACTCCTTATCTTCATATTTTTAAATTCTTTTTTCTTTTTTCTTTCCTGGTTGAGTGTTTTCTGCTTTTTTGTATTTTAAATCTTGGGCTTGATTCTTGTGATCTTCTAGTCTTCTGTTGGATCTCTGTATATTATTTTTTATTTCAGTCAGTGTATGCTTAATTTCTAGTTGGTCCTTTTTCATATCTTTGAAAGTCTCACTAAATATATCAGGCTTTTCTAGAAAATTCTTGAAAAACCTTATAACCGTGATTTTGAACTCTATATCCAGTCATTTGCTTTCCTCCATTTTTTCATTTGTGACCTATTTCTTTGTCTCTGCATTTTGACTGCTTCCCTGTGTTGACAGAGTGGCTTTGTGTGCTAGGTGTCCTATAGGGCCCAGTAGCTCAGCCTCCCCAGTTACCTGAGGTGGACATTCTTGGTGCATCTCTTTGTGCGGTATGTGCACAGTCTTATTGAGGTAATTACAAGAGGTAATCTGAAGGAGCAAGGTCTGCTGAATACAGTAGGTGGGTTAATACTTCTCAGGCAAGATCTGACATGTCTTTAACTGGTTTTAAAGTGTGTTATGGTGCATTATCATAAAGCGAAATTACTTTGCCCTGTCTTCTGGCCCATTCTGGTGGTTTTATGATCAAAGTGTGATTCTAATTGATTATTTGTTGTTGGTTAGTGATCAGTATTAATGGTTTTACCTGGTTTTAGAGCTCATAATACACCACACCTTCTTGATCCCACCAAACTCAGAGTATTATCTTCTTTCTGAAATGATTTGGCCTTGCAGTCAATGTTGATGGTTGACCTGGATCAACCTATGATTTTGTGCATTTGGGATTCTCAAAATAAATCCACTTTTCATCGCCAGTCACAATTCAATGTAAAAAAGACTTTCTTTCGTGCCATTGAAGCAACGTTTTACTGATGACTTTTCGGTTTTCCATTTGTATTTTGTTCAGTTTATGTGGCGCCCATTTTCTTTCCTTTAAAATCTTTCCCATTGCTTGTAAATTATTGGAAATTGTTTGCTGAGCAATGTTTAATCTTTTTGCAAGTTGTTTTTGAGTTTGACATGCATCTTCATCCAAGAATGCTTGTAGTTGTTGGTCTTCAGACTTTTTCAGCTGACCTGAACATTATTTGTCTTTCACATCAAAATTATCACTTTTTCATAAAATCTTTATTGTTCACATTATTACAGTTGTTCCTCTTTTTTCCCCCTATAGCTCCTCTCCAAAAAGTCCCCACCCCACCCCATGTCCTTACCTCCCCCCACACTTATCCATAGGTATGTAATTTTTGTCAAGTCTCTTCCCACATCCTCCACACCCTTTTCCCCTGAGGATTGTCCATCTATTCCCTTTCTATGCCCCTGATTCTATTATATTCACCAGTTTATTCTATTCATCAGCTTTTTATTCACTAGATATTTAGATTCACATGTTGATAGATATGTATTTGTTGTTCATAATTTTTATCTTTACCTTTTACTTCTTCTTCTTCTTCTTAAAGAAGACCATTCAGCATTTCATATAATACTGGTTTGGTGTTGATGAACTCCTTTAGCTTTTTCTTATCTGTGAAACTCTTTATCTGACCTTCAATTCTGAATGATAGCTTTACTGGGTAGAGTAATCTTGGTTATAGGTTCTTGCTATTCATAACTTTGAATATTTCTTGCCACTTCCATCTGGCCTGCATAGTTTCTGTTGAGAAATCAGCTCACAGTCATATGGGTGCTCCCTTGTAGGTAACTGTTTTTCTCTTGCTGCTTTTAATATTCTCTCTTTGTCTTTTGCTCTTGGCATTTTAATTATGATGTGTCTTGGTGTGGTTCTCTTTGGATTTCTTTTGTTTGGGGTTCTCTGTGCTTCCTGGACTTGTAAGTCTTTTTTTTTTTTTTCACCAGGTGGGGGAAGTTTTCTGTCATTATTTCTTCAAATAAGTTTTCAGTACCTTGCTCTCTCTCTTCTTCTGGCACCCCCATAATTCTGATGTTGGTATGCTTGAGGTTGTCCAGAGGCTCCTTATCTTCATATTTTTTAATTCTTTTTTCTTTTTTCTTTCCTGGTTGAGTGTTTTCTGCTTTTTTGTATTTTAAATCTTGGACTTGATTCTTGTGATCTTCTAGTCTTCTGTTGGATCTCTGTATATTATTTTTTATTTCAGTCAGTGTATGCTTAATTTCTAGTTGGTCCTTTTTCATATCGTTGAAAGTCTCACTAAATTTATCAGGCTTTTCTAGAAAATTCTTGAAAAACCTTATAACCGTGATTTTGAACTCTATATCCAGCCATTTGCTTTCCTCCATTTTTTCATTTGTGACCTATTTCTTTGTCTCTGCATTTTGACTGCTTCCCTGTGTTGATAGAGTGGCTTTGTGTGCTAGGTGTCCTATAGGGCCCAGTAGCTCAGCTTCCCCAGTTACCTGAGGTGGACATTCTTGGTGCATCTCTTTGTGTGGTATGTGAACAGTCTTATTGTAGTTAAGCCTTGATTATTGGTATCACTGGGAGGAATTGACCTCCAGGCCAATCAGCTGTGAGAATCTATGTGTCTACAATGGGAGAACTTCTGTGCTGGAGATACCCTTATGAGACAAGACTTGCTTTAGTGGGGCTTTGATGTTTACTGAGTCTGTCCCTGAGTATGTTTCTTATGGATCTGAGGAGTTGTAATCTGGATAGTCCTACTCTGACCCCTAGGTACACTGGCTCTTGGATCTCCAAGGAGGTGCTAATTTAGCCTCTGCTTGAGGCCACCCAGCAAGAGCTATGGAGAGATCTACAGATTCCTCTTTTTTGTTTGGGTTTTGGAGGTGCCCAGATGACACCCAGCTGTGGAGAAATGCAAGCTGCTGTGGGGCCTCGGCCTTCTTTTGGATGTTCTGGGTCTCACTGACTCAGCTACAGATTGATAGGTAAGTTTAAAATTCAAAGGACCATGTCATTCATATGCAAAAGCCTCTGTGTACATCTTGGTTGGGATGGAGTCTCAGGGCAGAGCAAACAGCTATGGCGTCCCATCACCCCTGCCCTTTTAGTTGTAGAATTTTCACTCAGCCAGTAGTTCTGAGGTTCTGGATGATGTACATTTTGTCTTTTAGTTATAGTTTTGAAATTGTTGTGTGAGGCGGCAAGTTCAGGTGTTTACTTATGCTGCCATCTTGGTATCTCCAAAATTATCACTTTTAAAGCATTTAAACCAGCGTTCACAAGTTTCTTGAGATGGAGTATGTTCACCATAAGCTTCCTGAAGTATATGATAACTTTCAACAGCACTTTTCTTCAAAATAAAGTAATGAATTAAAGTTTCCTGCAAATGCTCTTTTTTTTGGCATGAAATTTGAATTTTTAAGCGTAAAAATATCTATCATGTTAACACCTTCAGAAAATTTGACATAAGAAGTTTTGAACTTGCTGTCAATACAACAAAATAGCATACATATCAAATCATATATATATCAACACACTAGTATGTGTAACTCCATCTATTGCAAAAAATTCACATTATTAACTGGTACACCTGGTATGTCCCCAAATCCTATTAATAATCTCAGATAGACTATTTCTCAGCTCCTCAAATTATTCAAACCCATAATCTCTTTCATATTTGACTTTTTAAAGCAATTTTCTACACCACACACAAAGATATTTAATACCACTGTATGATTATATAGTCGTTTCTGGTATGTAATTTACCTCCAGCCAAATTGTCATATGTTAGATAGGCTTCAAAGGGTGCATGAATCATTTAGAATAGCATGTTTTCATTTGTGTTTTTAAATTTCTAGGCCAAAAGTTCTCATGGCATCCAAAGAGTTCCAAGGATAGGAAGTTCAGTCACTGTCTGGATACCAAGTCATACTTTTATATACACTCCTTCTACCATAAACATAAAAACTATATATCTTATTCTCATCCTCCATTGTAAAAACTTCTAACTAAGATGCATGCATTGGAGTTTTAAATTCTGATCTGTTGTTTTACTCTGTATTAAATGAGGTGTCCTGGATTTTGATTTGGAAAACATGATCACTATACATAAATCTTATTTCAACAGTATTTTTTAAAATATATTTTGAATAGATAATAGTTATCTTTAACTCATATAACTGCATTATCTATTCAAAAGATAGTTAAACTACATGTAGAAGTTAACCAGAGAAATCTCACTCCCACCTCCCTTTTCTAGGTAACTATTAGCAAAAAAGTTTATAATACCATAGATAATACAATAATGACTATATCTTCATTAGTTAAGGCTCTTTGGGTTGCAAGTAACAGAAATTTATTTCCAACAAGTGTAAGCAAAAAACCCCAAGTTTATTCAAAGAATAGAATTTCTTAAGGAAGACAGAAATTGCAGCCAGGTTTCAGGGAAGATTGGAACTGAGACTTGGCAATCTATCAGGAACACAAGTTCCTAATTTTTGTTTGACTCACTGATGCTCCTTGGCCTCTCTCTCTCTCTCTCTCTCTCTCTCTCTCTCTCTCTCTCTCTCTCTCTCTCTCTCTCTCTCTCTCTCTTTCTCTCTCTCTCACCAGACCAACTTTGGTGCTTTGCTGTGCAAAAGGCCAAACATAGCTATCCCCTTGCTCCCAAGTATACTTATCCTCAGTTCAAGTAACCAGCCCAGCTTCTTATCTCTCAGTGTCAATTCTTATCCAGAGAGACACAGAGACAGGGAGATGGAAGCACTTTCACTTTTTGACCTGAATGGCATCACATGTTCATCCTTGGATGATCAGCTCTGGACAGGGGAGCAGGAAAACAATCCAAACATGGATTCCAGGAATTCCTAGGGAAGTTCTTAAAGCAAAGGGTGTGAACCAGCCTAATGTCCCCCAAGGTACCTATTAAAATTGTCTGGCTGACCATAGTCAACTTGCGTGTGCCTGAGGCCACCTTTGGCCCAGATAGACACCCAGTGCTGATGATCTTTTTCCTGTTGGCAGGAAATGACTCAGGAGAGTCACCGCTTTTCTTGAGCATTGTACTCTCCTTCGACCTGGAAAACTATTTATCTCAATTTTAAAAAACGTTTTTAAAAGTTTTGCCTGCAGACTGAAAGGTCCCAGTTTCAACTGCAGTCAAGGGCACATCCCCAGGTTTCGGGCTTGATCCCCAGGAGGGGGTGTGCAGGAGGCAGCCAATCAATGATTCTCTCTCACCATTGATGTTTCTGTCTCTTTCTCCCTCTTCCTTCCTCTCTGAAATCAATAAAAATATATTAAAGTTTTTAAACGCTTTTCTTGGCCAATTCATGTTGGCTGCTATGTGCTATTCTCACACTAGCTGATGCTTATATTATCACCTCTGGTTATCTCCTGGTATTGCCTGGCCAGACACAAGGACTACTGCCTAATCACCAAGAATAACAGAGCAGAGTCTTGTGATTTTTATTTGAAGTCCCTTATCCATATTTATCAATTTGGGACTACACTTCCTTTATGCTACCAAATCTTATATCTCTTCATTTCTTTAAGTCTCTATAATACCTCTCAATGAAGTTTAAAATTCCCCCCCAAACAAATTCACATGTACTAAATCTAGTATCAATGGACATGAAAAAAAAATGTCTATAACATCCTTGTTCAGTGTTTTTATATTTAGAGTGTCTTATGAAAACTTTCTATCTATGTTTCATCATAATCCTCTCCTATCTAATAAAATAGTAATATGCAAATTAACTACCACTCAGTTATACCCACAAGCCATGCCCACCATCCAATGAGTGAGTATGCAAATGAACCCCAACCAATATGGCTGTGGCCATGGAGTGAGCAGGAGGCTTGGGTTTCCCTGGCAATGGAGGAAGCCAAGCTTTCTACACACCCCGGGCGGCCCAGGCCTCCACTCAAGGCTACAAAGTTTCAATTATAGAAGATAAATAAATCCCAACAAAAATGGCTGTTGCCATGGAGCAAGCAGGAGGCTTCATTCTGCTCCAGGTACAAAATTTCAATTATAGAAATAAATAAATCACAGATACAAGGGCCTCCCTTTAGGTTTTTGGGGTGTGTGGCCAGCCTGCAAATCACCACAGGTCCCTCACCCAGGCTGTCCCACACCCCAAGGGAACCCCCACCCTGATCTGAGACACCCTTCAGGGCAAACCAGCTGGTTCCCACTCATGCACCAGGCCTCTATCCTAGCTAATAAAAGAGTAATAGGCAGATTTACCATTACTCCAACACACAAGATGACTGCCCCATGTGGTCAAAGATCCTGCCCCCATGTGGACACAAGATGGCTGCCACAAGATGGCCAGCAGGGGAGGGCAGTTGTGGGTGAGCAGGCCAGCAGGAAAAGGCAGTTGGAAGGGACCAGGCCTGCAAGGAAGAGCAGTTGGGGGCAATCAAGCCTGTAGGGGAGGGCAGTTAGGGGTGACCAGGCTGGCAGAGGAGGGAAATTGGGAGCAACCAGGCCTGCAGATAAGGGCAGTTGGGTGGTATCCAGGCTGGCAAGGGAGTAGTTAGGCAGGGGAGTGGTTAGGGGGTGATCAGGGTAGCAGGCAGAAGCAATTAGGAACAATCAGGAAGGCAGGAAGGCGATTGGGCCTAAATAGGCAGTCGTGCATCCCTTGAGGGGTCCCAGATTGGAGAGGGTGCAGGCTGGGCTGAGGAACACCCTCCCCCCCCCATGCACAAATTTTGTGCAAGAGGCCTCTAGTATTATGAAATAAATTATTACTGCTGTCAAATTCTCATTTTGAGACTCAAATTGTTTAGTAATAACTGCTATAACTTGACTGCCTATTTAGAAATAGTTTTCTTATAGCTGTTTTCCTTTGGGTTTTTATCCTTTGAATAGGCTGTTTTGCATCTTTCAAAGATATTGTGTTATTTCTCTCTTAGAAAAATATATGTTCCCCCCACTTCAGCTTAGTTCCTTTATACTACCAAAAAAAAAAAATGGAAATGCAATATCTTAAATTGCATAAATATTATAAGGCATTATGCATTACTATAATTACTCTAGTTCACATCTTCATATTTCATTTTTAAAAATATATTTTTAGAATTCTAATAATTTGACTGAAATGAGGGTTCTCTTTCTGGATGTGTACTTGTATAACATTTGGCTGTATATTTGTATTAATTCCCTATGGCTGTCATAAAAAAAATACCACAAATTGGATGGCTTAAAACAACAGAAATTTATCCTCTCACACTTTTGGAGTCTGTGTATAGGAAATCAAGGTGCTGACTGGGCCATGGTCCCTCCAAAGTCTCTAGGATCCTTACGTGCCTCTTCCAGGTTCTGGAAGCCCCAGGTGTGCCTTGGTGTGTGGCAACATTACTCCAGTTTCTGCCTCTGTCTCCACATGGCTGTCATCCCTTCGTGTGTCTCTGTCTTCTACTCTTAGAAGGACACCTTTCCCATTGGCTTAAGGCCCCACCCTACTCCAGTATGACCTCCTCTGAACTAACTACATCTGCAAATGACCCTATTTTCAAATAAAGTCATTCTGAGGGGCTAAGGGTTAGCATGTCAGCTTATCTTTTGGGGGGATGTAACTCAACCTATAATGATATCTAATTCCTTACTAAGAGATCTCATGCAAGCTTTTTTAGGAATAGAAGTATATTCACTTAAAAATGTAACTTCAATTCTGTTATCTGAAATAAAGAAAATAAACAAGTGAAATAATATACTATTACACACTGCAATGGTAAAATTTTGCTTATCAACCAAGCCTTTATGGGAACTCTTCATTTTTTACTTCAACCAAAGCTCTGCAGGCAATTAAAACAAAATATTTTTTATTAAGTTATTTGGCAGAATCTAGGTGTGTTTTTTTTTTTTTTTTACTGTACTTCCATTTCTAGTTTTTTGTTACTTTTTTGTTTGTTTGTTTTTACTGTATTCAGCTTTCTAGAGTTTTCATATCTGCCTTGAGAAAGGAGAAAGGTAAAGAGAAAAGAGAAACTCATCTAAATTAAGTCAGTATGTGACTATTCTCTTTCTCTTCATTTTCGTACTTTGAAATGTATAAAAGAAAACTATCTTCTTTCAAGAAAGGCTCCAAAGAACAAAGCCTTGTGAATGCTGTAATAAGTCTGCCAGCACCATCTTTAATTCAGATCATCGTCGCAGCTATCCTACTGTAAAATACACCTTTCCGAGCTGCTTATCTCAATATTTGATGTTGGCACTACAGATAAATTACAAGTTAAAAATAAACAACAATAAAAAATGATCTTGCAGGCAGATCAGAGACAGGCCAATCCTTTAGTGTAACAACCTCTTGATTACAGATGAGGTTACGGAGGCCCAGAGTTTCCTGAAAGGTACCAATGGGGCATGGCAAAACCCCATCTCCTCTTGCTCTGCTGAGTCACATTATCTTTTCCTCCATATCTTATTCGCAATTTGTACAAAAGGTGAAGAATGGCTGGCACTGGTCATACATTTTAAGTGTGTGAATTGTATGGCATGTGAATTGAATCTCAATAAAGCTGTTTTTAACAAAAGATGAAATGCTGGGTTTCAGAAGTACAGCAATAAAAGAATAACATGTTCAAGAAGCATTCATTTTCAATAGAAGTTTCTTTTTAAGAGATTACACAGTAGATAGTCACCTAAAAATTGCAACTAACCTCATTCTAAGATTTAAATAACCACTTAGGCCAGACCTAATTTTATGTACAGCACTATTAATTTCATAGAAGTAGGGGGTAATTTAGAGAAGCAAAATTGCTTAAGAAATAATCTTAAAATATTTCTGGCCAACCAAAAATATCTGTACACATTTATTAGGTGAAGTTAAAATGTAAACTCTTAACAAATGCTCTGTCATGCAGCATTAAGTACCATAGTGCAAAGTTCACCTTTCTAGAGGACACATTAGATTAATAGAAAACTGTTTTTTCCATTCTTTCTTTCTGGGTATCTTATTAGCGTTTCATAGGCCTCCCAAGTTGATCGAACTTTCTTTTGTCTTCTGCATTATACCTCTTTGTCTTTTTTTTTTTTAAATCATCTTTCCTGAGATAGAATATTTATTCAATAAAGTTCGCTCATTTGAATTGTACAGTTCAATGAGTTCTGTCCATGTATAGAGTAATGTAACCATCAGTACTTTCGTTGTAAGGAGTTTCCTGCTCCCCTTTGCATTCACCCACCTTCCCCCTGCCCTCGGCAGTTTTGCCTATTTTAGAACGTCACATAAACAGATTCATAGAGTATGTAGGCTTTCACTTAATGTAATTCTTTTGAGTTTCTATCATGCTGTGTATATCATTTGTTCCTTTATATTGCTGGTTAGGATTCCAAAGCCACGGTTTGTTTATCCACTCATGAGCTGATGGACACTTGGGCTGTTTCCAGTTTTCGTTTCTCTTGGATAATTACCTAGCAGTGAAATTGCTGGGTCATATGATTAGGTATGCTTAACTTTATGAGGAATTATTTTCCAGAGTGGGTGTATCATTTTACATTTGCAACAGCATTCATTATATATCCTTGCCAAGATTTTATTCTAAGTCTTAATCAAGACATTTTATAGTCTTGGCCATTATATTTAGTCCCATGATTCATTTTTAGTTAATTTTCTTAATAAGCTCTGAGATAATGATCAAAGTTCTTGTTTTTGCATATGGATGTCTAATTGTTCCAGCACCATTTGTTGAAAGAACTCTCTTGTCCCTATTGAAATGCTTTGGCAACTTTTTCAAAAAGTTAGTTGACTATAAAATGTGTATGTGTGGTGTATATGTATATATGTCTATTAGTCTATGCTTGGATTCTCTATTCTGTTTCATTAATATATTTGTTTGTTTATACCAATACTACCCTGTCTTAATTATTATAGTTTTATCATAAATCTTGAGATCAAGTTGAAGTCCTCCTAGTTTCCTTAATTTCTCTCAGCAATGTTTGGGCATGTTTTGTTAAATACATCCTTAAGTATTTCATGTTTTTGATGATATCATAAATAGTATTGCTTTTTAAAAGAAAAACACTTCAATTTCCACTTGTTTGTTCTTAATATGTCTTTCTGGCTTTGTTCTATTTCCTGGGAGGTTTTTCAAATCTGTCTTCAACATGTCTATTAATTTTTAAAAACTGTACTTTAAAAATGTTAGTGCGGTAAAAAAAATACATGAAATGGAATTTACTATTTTAATCACTTTTAAAACACACACACACACACACACATATTGATTGATTGACCAATTTCAGAGAGGAAAAGAGAAGAAGAGGGAGAGAGAGAAAAAAACATCAATGATGAGAGAGAATCATTAATGCCACACTAGGGATTGATATACCCTGATTGGGAATCAAACTGTGACCTCCTGGTTCATAGGCGACACTCAACCTGGCTATTTTAACCACTTTAAAATGCACAACTTAGTGCACTTAAGTACATTCACTATGCATCATTACTATGCATCTCCATAACTTCATATTCATCATCCCACATTGAAGCTCTGTATCCATTAAATATTCATTTCCCATTCCCACCTCTCTTAGCCCTTGTTACTCACTTTTCTACTTTCTGTCTCTGTATTTGACTATTCTAGGGAACTAATGTAATACAATATTTGCCATTTTGTCTAGGTTATTTCATCTTCAAAATTTAACCTTGTTGTAGCATGTATCAGAATTGCATTTATTTTTTTTAATCCTCACCAGAGAATATTATTTTCATTGATTTTTAGAGAGAGAGAGAAAGAGAAACACATGGATTGATTGCCTCCTGTTTGAAACCCCAATAGGAGCTGGCGATTGAACCTGCAACGAGGAATTGAACTTATGACCCTTCAGAGTACAAGCCAACACCTGACCAACACCAGCCAGGGCAGAATTGCATTCCTTTTTAAGGCTAAATAATATTCCACTGTACTTATAGACCACCTTTTGTTTTTCCATTCATTCACTGAAAGACATTTGGGTTGTTTCTCTCTTTTGGTGGTTGTGAATGATGCTGCTATGAACATTTAATTAGTTTTAATTTATGAACTCTCATGTTCTCTGATAACTTCATTCTTATTGTTTCCAATTTTTTTATGTTCTCTAAATATTTATAGTTTCTTAGATATTTTCTTCTTTTCTCTGTCTCATTTTTTTTCAGTTTGTTTTCATTTTTAGCTTTTACTCAAGGTTTCTGTCCAATATATGGTGGTTCTTGTGTTTTATTTTATGCCTAAGAGTAAAGTATTTAATAAATGGACTGGAAACTTTGTGAGGAGAAGGGAGCAGAAGGGACTGACTGATCAGGCCTTTTTACTGGGGTACTCCAAACGCCAATGCTTTGAAGAATCTTCACTGGCCCCACCCATTTTGTTTCTCCATAAAAGGATTCTCCAATATCCTGTCTGGGGGAGAATCAGGTGTTGGGGTTGGCAGGAGCTTGGGGAGCAGTAATGTGGGGGAGCAAGCACATGTTTAAGCCTTGCTGCAGGCTTCCTGGGAGCAGCGAGGGGACACGTGGGGCAAGGATTTCACTTTTACTTAATCCACCTGTTTTCAATCCTGGCACCTCCAAGGACCAAGCCTCTCAAGTGTTCTGTGGCCCAAAATGACTTATTTCTATTTGACACGGTCCCTTGAAAGTTATGTAGGCTGTAACTTCAGATAGTCGGCTAAGTCAGTCAAGCTGCTCCTCCATCTGCTTTTTGCCCTCCAAAAATATGCTGAAGTATTTTATCCTTTCTTACTCTGTTTGTCCTTATTGGTTAATACCCTTTTTATTACTTTACTGACAAATTTTAAATAGGGTGTAGGGTTGGAGAGGAAATGAACACATATGTCATATTAACTCATTAGATTAAATCGCATTTATCATTCATTAATGGTTTACAACATTTATTTTACCACCTGACAGAAAAAAATTGCAATAAATAAAACATAAAATGGGAATGCCAGATCACAATAAGTTGGTAGTAATACAAGGAAAATGAGTTTTTAAAAAGACCATGGCAGGGCAATATTCTATAGCATATCTGGTAATGAATGTGTTCCTGGGTTCTCTGGCAAGTAGAAAACAAGTTGAATATGAGCAATATAGATCTGTGGTTTTAAAAATCCTGTATCTGATAAATATAGGCAGTATATAAAAGAATCATAGTAGTTAACTCTGTAATTTAATGGTGCTTGCTTAGTATCTTACTGGTTTTCTTCCAGCCATTTCCTTCTCTTTAGCATCTTCATTAACAGATGGTCAGTTACAGGAAGAGGCAAAGTTCAACAGGCAATCCTACTTGTTATTGGCTAAGTAACTGGAGCCCCCAGTTTACTGAGAGTTTAAGGATTATCAGTTGCTTAAATTATTGGTGCTGTCTCTATTATTATAGATCACTTATAGCATACTATAGATTACTTAGTATCCATTGGATACTATAGATTACTGGAATACTATTTTGACTTCTGAGTCTAATATTTAAGGTGGATGGAAAAAATAAAATGAGCACCTATTTAAAACTTAAGAGAACTGAACCTATTAAGAAAAGCTAAAGAGAGGTTTTTTTTGTTTTGTTTTGTTTTTGTGTGTGTGTGTGTTTTGTTTACTTTGAAAAGTAAGGGTTAGGTAGAAATAACATTATTCAAGTATGTCCAGAGATATTCATGTTGATATTTCCTAAGGCTCCATGCTAAGCCTTTGTCTCCCATGAGTACACACAGTATCCATCAACCTGCTTGTCCATCTCCACTAACCCCAACATTTTCCTCAAAACTTGACCCACAAATTCTAACCAATAGGTCTAGTTTTCTACTCTCCAGACTACAATGAAGCCCCAGCCCTAGTTTTCCATCTGCCTCACTATTTCTACCACAATATTCTGCAGGCAGCTTCAGTTCAATATATCAACAAATTTAGGTCATTATATTCTGTGCAGAAATAGTCACCAATTCTGTGCTCCCCTTCTGACTTTTCTTGATAATGGCAACATTAATGTACCTTATCTCCTAAGCTAAAAACCTTAAAATAAGCTTTCTTTTCTTCATTTCCATCAGCTCCTCCATCCTGTTAGCCATCAAATTCTATGATTTTTAAATTTAAAAGTTTTAAATTTATCTTTTCCTATCTTCTATGCTATTAATTTTTATAATCTTTTGCCTGAACTACAAGCAGTAATTGTTTCACTTAAGCCACAGTAGCTTAAGAAAGTTATTGGGCAAATATTACCCATGGTATTATAATTGCATCTTAAATATTCTTGATATTTTACAGAGAGGAAGGGAGAGGGAGAGAGTTAGAAACATCGATGAGAGAGAAACATCAATCAGCTGCCTTCTGCACACCCCCTACTGGGGATGTGCTTGCAAACAAGGTACATGCCCTTGACCGGAATCGAACCTGGGACCCTTCAGTCCGCAGGCTGATGCTCTATCCACTGAGCCAAACCGGTTAGGCGCATCTTAAATAGTATTCTTAATTTTCCTTACTCAAGCACCCATAATCCTCTATCAGCGTATTTTTTTGTAAATTAGCAATCAGATTCTTTCACCATCTTGCTTAAAAACCTTTACTAACTCTTTACTTAGAGAGTAATATCTTTAGCGTGGCATTTGAGACCCTTAGTTTGAACTTAACCTTTTTTTTTTTGGCTTTATCTGCAATCATTTTCTACCTCTGTAGCTATACCAGATGTCTCTATATCTTAAATCTGTGTTGGAGCTTCACTCCACCCTGCCTCTATAGATGCTATTTCCCCTTCCTTAGATGCCTTTCTTCCTTTCTCTACCTTAAAAGATCAAGTATTAAATCATCTTATGAAGAATTACCCAAATCCTGTTGGAATATGTCTGTGTCTCTCTGTCTGTCTATTGTACACACAACATACACGCGCACGCACACACACACACACACACACACACACACACACAATATACAACATATATATGGATATATACAATACATATATACATACATATACAACATATATTTGAATATATGTGCACACATATGTATATATGCCTATATAGTCTTCTATAAACTCAATTATATGTTCCTTGATGTTTGGAAGAGTGTTTTATTTACTCTTTATTACCGTAGCCTAGATGCTTAATAAATTTTAGCTGAATAAATTAATAATGCTTATTCTAAAGATAGTAATCACCTGGCTTCTATTCCCACTGATGATCTAAAAAACAAAATTTATACGTAAATCTTTAAGATAATTTTGTGAACTCTTTTCTGTGGTTCTTTTTTCTCACGAGAACAGATATTTTTATTTGTCTAAGAATTTCTTTGCTTGACTGGGTACTGCTAGACCAAAGTTAATTTTCTGCTAGATTGAAAATAGTTTTTCGGCTAGATCAAATTAAGTTTCATCAGAGAAATGATACATATTGAACTAGCCTAAGGAAATGCAGTATTAATGCAGAGGACCAAGGCAGGTTAAAGGAGAAGGATTAGGTTCAATTTCAATGATGACTTTTACTTACCCAATATGTGATTTCTGTTTGAAACAAAAATTTAATTTTAGGTTCAACAATAATTGTCAATGCATAACTAGCATAGCTGAAGATGTTGATTTTATAATATTTCTATTTCTATTTTTATTATAGAACTAGAGGCCTGGTGCACAAAATTCGTGCATGGGGTGTCCCTCAGCCCAGCCTGCACCATCTCCAATTTGGGACCCCTCGAGGGATGTCTGACTGCCTATTTAGGCACAATCCTACTGGGATCAGGCCTAAACTGGCAGTCAGACATCCCTCTCACAATCAAGGACTGCCTGCCTTCCTGATTGCCCCTAACCACTTCTGCCTGCCAGCCTGATACCCCCTAACCATTCCCTGCCAGCCTGATTGATCTCTAACTGCTCCCCTGCCAGCCTATTTGCCCCTAACTACCCTCCCCTGCAGGCCTGGTCACCCCTAACTGCCCTCCCCTGCTGGCCATCTTGTGTCCACATGGGGGCAGTATCTTTGACCACATGGGGGCAGCCATTTTGTGTGTTGGAGTGATGGTCAATCTGCATATTACTCTTTTATTAGATAGGATGAGCTTAGAATAAGTCAAGATGTTAACCAGAACCCTGAACTGCATTTCACAAAAAGGTACATTTTATGACATCTAAATGCCAGTGAAATGATAGGTTCAATGATGTAGCCAGTTATTAATTTTCCCCGAAGGGTGCTAA
Organism: Lasiurus borealis; assembly: GCA_004026805.1. Taxonomy (NCBI): domain Eukaryota; kingdom Metazoa; phylum Chordata; class Mammalia; order Chiroptera; family Vespertilionidae; genus Lasiurus; species Lasiurus borealis. Next base: position 33,499 of record PVJN01021112.1, read on the forward strand.
AATGATGATTCAGTCTGTTTTGAATACAAAGATCAAATATAATTCAGTGATGCTCTTTTACACATGCAAGTCATTTTCAGTAGGCAAAAAAAAGCTATGATGCACAACTTGGTAACAAATTTGTCAGGAGTTTGCCTCTCATCTTTCTCCTGTGGTTGTTGAACCCACTCTTGGGTCTATAACCCTTCAATATCTAGACTTGAGTATACTCATCCTATGCCTTTAACTCTTTCAGGAAGTTTACATGATGCAAGGACAATGAACCTGTTCTATGTGCACCAGATGAGGTGTCAGGTCAGCATTCTACATAAGCTATAATACTGTGGACATGGAATGCACTATTTCCCTAAGAAGTAAGTGTCCTTTACTGAAAATGCTCATGCACATCTGCATCTTATATTTTCAAGTCTTGAACAGTGACGGTGCAGAGTAAGTAGCCAATAAATATTTCATGAATGAATGAATAAAGCAAAAATAGAAGCACAAAATGGATGATGTTTCAATTAGCTTTTGCTGTGTAATGAATCATCTCAAAGGTAGTAGTTTAAAACAACAGTGATTCATTATTTTTCATGATTCAGTGTATTAGCTGGACAGTCTGAGACGTTCTCATATTTCTGGGACATCAGCTCTATGGCTAGGGCAGCTAGGTGTCTCTCTATGTCTCTGTCATCTTGGGCCTTAGCATTCCAAGAGCGTGAGGGTGGAAGCCGTAATGTCTCTGCTGGTTGGGCTTGGAACTCATTTCCAGGGCATTCTATTGGTCAAGAAACATCACAAATCCGGTTAAAAGATGTGGGGAATTGATCCAACCTCTTATTTGGAGTGGTTGCATAGAGTCTCTGGCCATTTTTAAATCCACTACAGATGCCCAAGTTTAAAGAAACCTTCTACAGCAGTGGTTCTCAACCTTTCTAATGCTGCGACCCTTTAATACAGTTCCTCATGTTGTGGTGACCCCCAACCATACTACATAACTGTAATTTTGCTATTGTTATGAGTTCTAATGTAAATACCTGTGTTTTCCAATGGTCTTAGGCGACCCCTGTGAAAGTGTCATTCGACCCCCAAAGGGGTCGCGACCCACAGGTTGAGAACCACTGTTCTCCAGGCTATTCTTATAATGTGAGGGAGATTGGTCAGACTGACCTAGAATCTTTCCAACTCTGAAATTCTATCAGGCTGAATATGGTTCTAAGAGAGAACAGTTATTATCCATGGTACTGGAAACTTCAATCTTCTACATCTGATAAGAAAATTTCCAAGATAATTCATTGAATAATTATTTTCTAACTGTTATTATGATCTAAAACTTATATTCTTCTCTTTTCCATTTAAAAATACTACCAGATTTTCTTAATTATGGTATAATAGCAACATTCTCTTTTCCTTATGCTTTGTTGGCCACTCTATGAACGTTAGATAAACTCTTTATTCATCCATCAAACACTTGATTTTATAGAAACCACTGAGGTCAATAATATAAAATTCTTGTATTTCTTTGATGTTAGAGGAGAGTGTGTATATTACTGCCTCAATATTTAATGCTATTTACAGTTAAAGTTGCAAATATATAATTTTCTGTAATTATT